>JAPYYV010009797.1:0-11714 GCA_030522625.1 Copidosoma aretas | reverse complement strand
TATTGAATTTTGAATGAAATGCTTCACAATTGTTGGTGGTTCTACAAATTGATGATTCCCATCTTGCCCAAATCAAAGGTGGTCTAGGTGCGTCATGTTGAATGTAATTGTCAAGAACGTAGTCACAAAATTTTGCAACTTGGGCATTGTCGGGCATGATACTCATTAAGTCGTCAGTAAAACAATCACTGACATCGTCAGGGTGTAAAAAAGGTAGTCCAAAAAAATACTTAAGGAACTTGCCGATTTGCAGTATGAATAGATATTTCCAGGTTCACAAAAATAGTCGAGGGTTTAAATAATAATTGCATTTTATCAGACTCAGATTTTAAAATGGAAAATACTCTCTTGTACGATTCAGTACTTTTGTCAGGCAGTAGAAAAAAGGCCAAAGGTACGTAAACATTATCATGAAGTGTGTGTATTGTAAATACTTGTGTGAAAAATTTGGGGCAACTGTAAAATGTGCCATCTACAAATATAGTGTCAGACATGGATAAAAATCTCATATTGGTTCTTGTAGTAAATAAAACCATGTTAATATATTTGTCATTAACGAGCACCAAGTTCTCATTAATATTACGCTGCTTTAATTATTTTCGTGCCTTTACACAAACGTATTAGTCATAGTGCTCTGCGCAGCACTTTCAGTCCGCACATAGCCGCTAAGACGAACGCTTCAATAATGTAATATGCCACCATGCATTATCTTGACCGGGACGCCACTCGACCATCAGGGTCATTAGCGATATCTTACGGGACGCAACTCGACCCCAGCCTTAGTATGCAATGTAAACCGGAGGCTTGCCTCCCTGGCGCCATCTGAGCTGAGCTTGCCAGGTCGCCATCCCCATACGGTAAGTAATACGTATTACCGTGATGTCAACCATGTCCCACCAAAGTCAGAATGTCACTAATGGTACATTTTTGTCAGTATGACACCATTTTTCTTCTGGCTACAGTATGTCATCTGTGCTAAGTTTGCCGATCGTAGGGACCTCATACAGGAACGATTGTGCAGGTGTATATGTTCATTACGTGTATACGCACGTTTATACACAAATAATTGCACCCGAAACATGCATGAGATGACTCGCGCGCGGGCGGGCGAGGAGCGATCTTTCGTGTTAGCTTTAGCTGTCCATCAGTGGCGACGCGTCGGAGGGACGCAACGAGGGCTCGACTAGAACGTGCGCAACGTGCGATGCGCGACGAGAGAGATTAAAGAGAGAGACGGACGCACTTTGTCCTCGTGGGTAAGTGCGGGCAGAAGAGCGGAAAGGTAAGAAACAGCGATTTCGAATGCCGTACCAAACCGTAATGCTAAAGTATAATTATACATTATGCTTTTGCATACCCGGTTTTGTGCGACGTTTGTAGGAAAGAAAGAAGCGCCCGGTGTGTAGGTATTATGTGATGCTACTGCAGGCAGTCACATTACGTCTGGCTCCTCTGACGAGTGCAGGGAATCAGCTCGAATTAAATCAGCGGTCGGTCATCGCGATCTTATCGCACGACTTTTTGTCCGTTTCACTTTTTGGCGGGATCGTTAAGTTCGCTTATGCAATTGTAGTACCGAAAATGCGCACGTGCGAGGGTAATCCAAGGTGCGCCTCAGCGTTCTCAAAAGTGTCTCCAGACCGTGTGCTAAAGGATGTCTATATACATGCATACATATATGCATATATTACGCTTTAGAATACGGTCTGGGGCCACGTTTGAGAACGCTGGTGCGCGTGCAGGCGAACATTTAAGAACTTGTTGATCACCAATTCTTTTTCGTTTTGATAATTGCGTCGATTTGTTTGGTTACCCTGCGGTACTTTCGATCAGCAAGAGGATGGTTGGAATGCGCAGTGAGAAGGATCAGTCTCGGATCGGTATGCAAATTCACCCAGAAATTTTCGGAACGAAAGGAAAATCGTATAAAGATGGAGTTGAAAAAACTGAAGTGCACAATATAATATTATGCAAATCATGCAAATGCGCGTCATTACGCAATCGGAGATACCATCACGGTTGGAACGCTGGCCCGGAAAAAAGATAGCCAGCGAATTTGCATGTACACCTGTAAGCACGCGGAGAATCACGCCGTTACGCGCATACCCGCGATCGCTATCGCGTTGTTTCTTCCCGTCAGCGATTAACAAAGTTGATCGGTGCCTGCAGGGTTTGATGCCCTCTGTTTTTGGGTGCGCAAAAAGAGAGCTTCCGTTATGGGTGATAAACATCGGGTGTAGTATCGAGACGACTGTTGCGCAACACCAGAGGCTCATCCAACGAGTACCTGTCACGGCTTACGTAATTCGTTAATGTCCGCACAACGTAATGTCCACCTTTACACGTATACATGCGCAACACACTGAAAAAAATAATATGTTGGTATCTCTGACGAGGACGGTGGATTTGACTGTCTGGCGTTAGTAATCAAGTGGTCCGTTAGGGAGACTGATTAAGGTAGTTCAGTACCCCCAGCTGTTCTCAACCTATTACATGCAACTGTAATTTTCCAAATAATCATTGTAAATTATCGTCAGTTGACGCTTAAATAACCTAAAAAACCTTTAAATCAGAAAAATGACAGAGAAGGTCGAATGATTTCAAGTAAACGCAAAAATTTGAGAAAAATTTTATCAATATAATATAGATATACTAAAAGCATTGAAAATTATTTTAAAATTAAGAAATCTTTTAAACTGAGCGCGACATGTTTTTAATTTTTTTCTGTACAAATAATTGTTTTGTTTCTTATATTATAGTCTTTTTTTTAAACAATCGTAAGAAAATTTGTGCAGTTATTAACGAAAGCAGGTATTTCCAAATTGCTTGCTCGTAAGATACCGCGTTAAAACATGCGAATTCAACGTTGAATATCTTGAAAACGGTACGCCAAATCTTGATAAAACTTGAACCACTAATGTATGGCAGTGTTTACGACTTATATCTAAAGTTTCAACGTTTTCGTAAGAAAATCACTTTTTGCATGAACTGCCTTAGGGCGGTTGTATAACTACCGTCTGTACTAGACGAGGCGCACCCGTGCAGTAGTAGTTACTGAAAAAGTCGGTTGAAACTACCGTCTTGATCAGTAACAGCAAGTAGCCTCTCGAGGAAGATTTCTACCGCTCGGTAATTGCAACCGAATTTTTGTTCACTGCACGTGGCCACCGCACCGCGATTAGGATCCCATCTTATACGGTGCAGAACGCGCCAACATAGAAGAGTCGCAGTACACGCGCGGTATCAAAACACACGCGCCGGCGCGAATCACGCGAACTCCCGCACTGCGCCCATTCCCAGCGTAGATAATGACACGATAGCAGAGAGCGAGCGCGCTCCACTGCTGTACGGCTTATGAATAAAATATTCCGCCAGCGGGGTGGGACAGACTCTACGGGCTTTGTTACGGGCAGGCGCAGCCCCTGCCGGCCGGGCCGAATTGCAAATGTATTTAGCCCTCCCGCGGCGGGGCTTACGCCACCCCGGCCGTATACAGTGCACCGGTGTGGGTAGCAGCGTCACCAAACATGCCACATGCTCGAGCTCTGCACGAGGTGGAGGGATCTGTACTGCCTACTGCCTACCCTTGTAGTTGGGTTGCCCCTACGGGGCACGCGTGTGCGTACGAAGGGGGGGATCGGGATACGTAAGACCCCCTCCCCTCCCGCCCCCTAAGTATTACTACTGATACGATACAGCGGGGCTCCCTCGCCTCTTGTAAATACCAGCAGTACTTGTACGGAAAGGCAGAAATAGGGGGAAAATGCGCCCCGATGTGGAGCGGGATACGAGGAGCAGGAGTCAACCCCTTCGGAGCCCCCTTTTTTCTGATGTGCCTTAGTGTCCTATGTACGTGCATGGGGGTCCGGTGAACTGCCAAGTAGCCCATCAATTTCGAGCCGCCACCGCTGCTGCGCCGGTGCCTAGGTACAAGTGTGTGTGTGTGTAGGTGCGATCGATCTCTTTTATCCCGGCTCTACTTTTTTATCGTGCCTTTGCATCCTGCCGACAGGGGCCGTAGTGTAGTTGCGAATCGGGGTAGAGTGAGCTGAGCCCCGTCGAGTGCGAGAAAACGCTACAGTAAATAAGACTCGGTGGCCGGGGGAGATCGTGCGAGCGATAACGTTAATACCCACTCGTAGTGGGGATGAACATACGCGTGGAGGAAACTTTAACCTTGAAGATTGAGGTTGTTTTTTAACTTTTGGATTTCCGTGGATGGCTTTCATTGTAATTAGAGGCTTTTATGATTGCTGCTTTTAAAGCTATGCTTTGAATTTAATATTAGTATTATCATCATTACCGTGACATGCAACTGCATATGTGAGCAATTCACGACAAAGAGGATGAGGTATGGTCGATGAGAAGTCGTGAGTTGACGATATTCCAATATTAGTTCACCAGTTGGTCCGATAGACTTTAACTGTCAGTAGCCTTGTTGTACTCAGAGCAAGATGACATCGTCATATCGACGGTTGAGAAAAAGAAAACGCTAAGGTCGATGTCCCAATGATAGTCGGTCACTTACTTTTTTCGTTTATAGGCCTTGGCAATATTTTTAATCGGATATATAAGTAAATTTGTAATAAAGAAGTAATCATTTCGTGTCTGAATAACCGTTTATATGTATGTTTTGAAGATTTGCATTCGATAAGTAACCAAATGACCGACTATCGGGGCATAACCGAGTATTAGGACATCGACCTTCTGTTAAATTCGTAGGAAAGAAAGCTACATCTCAGGCAATCTCTTTAAGCATGCTAATAACTGCTCGTGTAAATGTACATTCAAAATATGTGTTCATGATTCATGATATCTTATGTTCTCCGTTAAACTTCTAATGCCCATCTTGCTCCTAGGATACTAACTTTTTACTCTTCTTCTCTATATATATATCTGTACCATCTAAGGTATAAGTCCAAGTAGATGCCTGGGTCCTAGAATGGCCTTATTTCCTTCCTTAACAGTATCATCAGCATATGTTTCAACTTACACATGTGAAGTTCACTGTTAATGTTTCCCTTGAGTTAGCCGTCAGCTCCACTTATCTGCACTAGGATTCTACCAGGCTAAAAGCGTATTACATTTGTTTGATTATCATTCGTTCATGGTCTTTGACTATCAAAATGATCACATCGTTTTCATATGCAAATTGCAAAAAATTCTAATGCTGTATCTGCTGACTCACTCACTTTACAGGCGAGCTATCAATCATATAGCGAGTAAAGCAAAGAGACATATCCTGGTATGCCTATCTATCGACCTCTTTAGGTTCTTGAAGACAAGTTTGCGTATAAGACATCTGCAATCTTTTGTTGATGAATTTTAGTGAGTACCTGCCTTTGGATAAACACCACTCTGACCGTTTTTTGTTGCTAGGTACTCCAGAAGTCCATTCCCCGTGGTGTTAAGTCCTAATACACCCATGTAGTGTGATATGAGTTAGCCTTAAAAATCAGGATAATGATTAGGTACCTAGCCTCACAAACTTCTGCACATTTTTTCACCACTTAACTTAGTGGGAGTTTCTTGATGCCGTCAAAGAAGGTACTGACTCCACTGTCAACGATATTTTGAATGTAACTTTTAGAAGAGCCTTTACCATACTGCAGAAAAGTTCAGCCATTTCAGTGTTTTAGGACTTTCCTTACACTTGGTTTCTGTCACCATTCACTCTAAAACCTTTAGGATGAGGATCTGGATTGCCAATGGATTTATTGAAATGGTCATTGCGTATAGATCTTACATATAATACACCACAACTTTTAAATTATCAGTGTCAGTTCACTCGGGGCTAGGAATGGAAGATACTAAACAAAAGTATCGATACTTCAAGTATCGGAAAATCAATACCTTGACAAGTATTGGTATCAAAGTATTAATTTTTTTTTAACAGTATCGAATGGTATCGAAGTATCTGCAAACAATAAAGCTACATAAAAATTTTCATAAAAAAAATTAAATGTGATATAAAGTAGGTGGTTTTTGTCAATTCTGACTAGATCCGTTGGGAGCAAGGAATACAAATAAAAAACAAAGATGGTGTTTTGTTGGTATTGCTACGTTTCGTCAACTCAGTTGACAACTACCTTCTTAGTCGTTAATAAAGCTTTAATAATTATTAATTTCGCCCAGATGCTACTGATTATCTATTCTTCATTATTCAACATGTTTAGTGAATGTGATTGCAAAACGGACTTCTAAAAAGTTAATGTACTTATCTTAATTATATCTGTATATATAAGCCATACAACTTAGTGGACAGATATAACAGTAATTGTACGAAGGCGCTTGATCAAGACAACCTTCCCGGATGAATTTATTCAAAATTTTTGCACGCAGTGTTATCAGAAGAAAAAAATCTTTGGTACCATCAGAATTGACTGTGAAATTCATTTTTAGTCTTCAAAACCAAAAAAATTCGTATAACTTTGTAAAAAGTTTGGCTGAACTTTTCAAAAACTTATTTATCGTAAGTTTGGCAGAGTCTCGTTGGCCAAATTTGGCTGAACTTCTGCCAAACTAAACATTAGCAAAGTTGGGCCGAACTTTGGCCAAACTTTTGAAATTTTTACGCTGGAAGAGGTCGCCAAAACCCTTGACAAAACGTAGGAATACCAACAAAATACCATCTTTATTTTATATTTGTATTCCTTGCTCCCAACGGACCTTGTCTGAATTTACAAGAAACACCTAGTTCATCATACAATCAGCAGTGACATCGTGAATTCAATCACCAACAATTTGGATAAATATAGGATGTAATTTACTGGGTAATTCGTTTTTCAAAATGATTTCCGATTTTCTAGGCGAGCAGAATGCACCCACAAAACATTTTTTGCACTGACATCATATAGATAGGAAATTTGTCGTCAATTTTCCATCTATGCGATGTGAGTGCAAAACATGTTTTGTGGGTAAAAATACTGGCATGTTTAACTGATTAGCACTAATTTTGTTTTGGTCATCAGTCTTGAATTCGCCCGCCACTGAAAATAATCGTTCCGATGGAACAGAAGTATCTAAAGCCATTACATATCTTGAGGCTTACCCTTTTCAAGAGGAAAACATCTCTTCCCTGGATTTCTAGAACTCCAATGGGTTATCTTTCCTTTCTATCGGTATGGTATCTAAGTATCGAGAAGTATCGCCCATCCCTACTCGGCGCGCCGAGTGCATTCACTGGAAATTTTAGTTAACGCAGCTCGCTTCTCGAAATTCTCTGGGAACGCACGTGACGACACGCCACCATGTGAGTGAACGCGAAACGTTTATCGTGTTTGTAAGGGAAAAGCATCTCTCCGTGTACTTGTATATAAAGTCACTGAAATATGTATAAGCATGCTCGAACCACCTTAAATATAGAGTGCAGCCGCTGTATTAGAGCGCATTCAAGAGAGCGGATGGCCCAGAAAAAATTGCCCTAAACCTCAATTGTATACATAAGATTGAGAGAGCCCCGGAAAACTAAAATTTATATTGAATTATCAAAGGAAAATGTTTCAAGTTAATAAATCGTTCAATAATACGCATAATTATTTCATTTTATTTTATATTCACAATACTTAACACATGATAGTTGACACACCGTACAGGAAGTTTCACTTCTGTTGTGCTGTTTTTGAGGCCCACCTTTTTCTTTTTTTTTTTCAACTTGATGTTATCACTGCTTCTACCCAAAAATAATGCACTATTCCCTAAAACTTTCCGAAAACGGCATTGTAAAAGGATTAATCAAGTTGTAATGTTCGAACGCTCAGAATTTTCTAACTATCCCATTGGCCTTGAGCGCAATTTTGAAACAGCGCCGCCAGTCGAGGGATTTAAGGGGTTTGTTTTGGTCTAAATATTAAAATATATCTATCATTTCATACTGTTGTCCTTTTCTATTCTAGGCCAAACGTTCTCAAATCCCTCGACTGGCGGCGCGGCGCTGTTTCAGAATTACGCACGAGGCCAATAGTATACCATTGCACATAAGTGAAGTTACACAATTTCTCAATTTTTCATGCTTTATTTTTTCAAACACCATTGAAAATGTTCTAAGTAAATTTCATTACAACAGAGATGGTCAAGCTACGTCTTTTCAAATCATGTTTGTGGATTTTACATAATGAAGTAAAATAAAAATAAATATTAGAAGTGGTTTTCAAAACCTTTCTCAAATACTACTCGTACTAATTTTCTAATGAATAATTGTGTTTTCAATAAGCTTCTATCAGTATGATAACTTCTGTAAAGGCACCCCAACATTATTAGAACAGATAGTTTGTTGAAGCAAGCCAATAAAAAAATAAAAAAGAAACGTTTTAGAATAAGTCACAGAGAAAAAGAAACAAATGCGGTAGAAAATAGCACAAGCAAGAGAGGAAGGTGAATAGTACGGCCAGAGGTGAAATAGACGAACAAGATAAAGACGGGGTTGTAGGGGAGCAGCAGCGTACGAGAGAAAGGGAGGAGTCCGCAGAAGCGTAAAGAAAAGGGAGGAAGCTTCAGGAGCAAAGAGCAGGAAGAGATAGAGTAGGTAGACGTGCCTAATTTAATCCCCTTTGGTGTGGCCGCACGCCTCAGGAGCGCGCACTTGCGGCTTGTACTGGATTGCGAGGGCAGATAGCGGAAGGAAAACAATAGGGGAGGCCAGGAGCTCTGCTCGCCAATTATCGTGTTCACGTAAAAAAATACACAGAGACGAGCTCGTCGTTAAACAATGACGCTCGTGCCTATCATTTCAGCGCATCGTCGTTTGTCATGTCAGTGAAAGTGTTTTCTTGTATTATAAAGATGCGTATACGGATGAATGGGTTTATACAATACGGATGATGATCATTTACTCTCATCATTCATAAACGAACGTGACAACTTATTATTTTGCGGGACTGATTCGTGGTAAATCTTATGGTGTTACTGTCATTCTATTCAAATCCTGAAAAGTATGTGTTGACATTTACATAGGAAAATAATGTTTTATAATCGCCCCTGAAATATTAAGATGGTAAAAAATGAGGCTTTGAACACTACAAGAGGCCGCAGTGTAGCGCTTCAAATTTTAAATTTGTTTTTGATGCATTCGAATTAAATACAGAGAGAAAATAAGTATAGTAATAATTTCTGATTATTTTTTCCCACAGCATGGAATGAAACGGGATATGCAGGTCCTTGGCCGCTGACGGAAACTGAAACAAGCATGATTCTGCCAATGGTCTTGCAGTATCTCACGCCAGACTTTGTGTCATTCTTTGGTCTGGGTGCCGTTTCAGCTGCCGTAATGTCATCAGCGGACAGTAGCATTCTGTCAGCTAGTTCTATGTTCGCGAGGAACGTCTACAGACTCATTTTCCGTCAGAGGGTGAGTTTCGTTGATTCATGCAATTATGATAACTGATGATTTCCACGAGGATAAGAAAACTGACCGAATTTTTACTATGAAAAACATGGTAAAGTTCAAAAAGTGGGTCTATTAAAGGAACTTCATGATTAAAATTTTTAGCTAATTTTATCATAATTTGTGATAATTTTTTTCAAGTATACAAGATTTACAGTGAAATCATAATTTGTCATGTTTCATTTTTTTCGAACAAAATACTTTTCAATCCCAGCAGGGTAGGGGATACACGTACTGTTTTTATTACATCCAAGGACATGCATGTAATATAATATTGTATACATGTATAATTACATTTATGACCTCATGCTTTCGCTGATCATAAATATCTTTTGTTGAAGAAAATTTGACCATCCAAGAGTACGAGTCCCGTTACATAGCTCTGATACTGATAACTCGGAACCATACAAAACATACGGATATTAGTACAATTTTAATGAAAGTTATACTAAAATCTGTACGTTTTGTATGGTTCCGAGTTATCAGCATCAGAGCCATCGAACGGGACTCGTACTCTCGCAGTGTGCTTATTAAGAATTATATCAATTTTAGTATATTAAAGTACACTGTCTTTGACTGTAAAAATTCAGTCAACTTTCTTCTGCACGTAGATATTATTACAAAACGTTATTGATGAACAGCCTGTTCAAGAACTAATTTATCTCTTTGTCTCTCTCCTGCATTTCTTGCGCAGGCGTCGGAGATGGAGATAATCTGGGTGATGCGGATCGGCATCGGCGTTGTCGGTATCTTGAGCACGATCATGGCCCTAACCATACCTTCGATCTACGGTCTCTGGTCCATGTGCTCAGACCTCGTCTACGTGATCCTGTTCCCGCAGCTGCTGATGGTCGTGCACTTCAAGCACTACTGCAACACCTATGGCAGCCTCACCGCCTACATAGTGGCCTTCGTAGTGCGCCTCAGCGGTGGTGAGCCGATAATGGGCTTGCCAGCGTTCATTAAGTTTCCGGGCTACGACGAGGAGACCGGCGCCCAGATGTTCCCTTTCCGGACCATGGCCATGCTCATATCACTCATTACCCTCGTTGGGGTCTCCTACGGCACTCAGTACGTCTTCCTCAGCGGCAAACTCGCCCCAGGCTACGACATCTTCCGCTGCGTGGTCAACATCCCGGAGGATGTCGAGAGGGTTGGACCTGATCCCGCTGAGGTTAGTTTATTATTCATGCTTCTTCATTGTTCACTTTTTATTCTTATTTTTATTTTTGTAACTAAGTATGTACAAATGTTTGAAAAGCTGAATTTAAGTTGGGTTCTTGGATATTTAAAATACACAAAAAATATTCAACTGCTGGACTTTTCAAAGCTATTGGCCTCGAGCGCAAACTTAAAGTAGCGCCCCCCGTCGAGCAACACGGGAACGATTGGTCAGACTAGAAGAAGACAGTACTATACATGCATATGTTTCTATCTTGATCGCCAGATGGCCAAGCCTCAAAAGTCGCTTCTCCGCAAGAGCATGGAAACTAATTCATGGTACTGTTCTCTTCTAGTCCGACCAAACGTTTTCAAGTTGCTCAACTGGGGGCGCTATTTCAAGTTTGCGCTCGAGGCCAATAATTGAGCCTTCAAACTGATGAATCCAGTTCTTACGTATGACAAAGTTTATACGTAAAGTAATGACTTTAAGAGTCCAAAGTTATCAAAATACAAAAAGAAATGTACTAAATTTCAAGGATTTGTAAAATCCCAAGGAGTGTATTACGCACCGAGGGAACAAAGCATGCCATTCCCTCCATAAAGATATTAGAGTAGAGCACGCCAGGGGCCCGTTAGCCTGTAAGTGGCAACGATACGAGGAGATAGAGAGAGAAGGCTGCCCACGAGTCCCCCTGTGTCCTTGTCTAATTAACGCATGTGTAGCTATATATATACATAGTGAACCGGCAAGCTAGCGCAGCGGTAGAGTTGCAGTTTCGTCGATCTTTCGAAATCAAGCAGTGTATGGGCATGCTGGTACTTATCAGTTTAAGTCTCGCCGTTTGCCTAGTGGTTTGCTTCCGCTGTTTGATTTTCTCGGGGGTTCGATTAACTGTCTCTCTTACGCTGCGAATAACGTAAACAGGAGGTGTGCAGGGGTTAGTCCTGGTGTTTATACGAAGACACCCGGTCAGAACTTAGGCAATGCACCGAATTCCCCCTACACCCTCCCATCCTTTTCCCATCCCTCTCCCAAGTGTTGAGTGCCGCAAAAGAAAGGACGTATGGCACTATTGGCCTGGTGCAGAACCAGTGGCGACACCTAAAATGCGACACCTGTCGGATCAAATCGGCGAACTGGGACCCCCAATTTACGTAGTCAGTATCG
>JAPYYV010009796.1:0-11714 GCA_030522625.1 Copidosoma aretas | reverse complement strand
GCAAAGTTGACATTTTTTTGTTTCATTATTTTCTCAATACAGAGGCAACCGATAATCTTGAAATTTTGCATGAATTTTTTCTCCACACTTTTGAAGCTGCGCACAAATTTTTGTTTGAAACTGACTGTTAATTGCTTAAGGTAGTCAACCTCCTTAAGCAAACAACAGTCGGTAATCAGTCATTTTCTGTACTTAAAATCCACTCATTTTCTGTAAATTTTAATTAAATTTTCGAACGCAAAATTCCCCATACTTATTCTCTGCGTGTGTTCCGTAATCAAGTTGTCTGTTAAGAGCTGTCGGCAAAAAAAGTCTATTTTTAATTTTCAAATTCAAAAATCCACGCATTTATTTACCAACCGCTATCGGTAATCAGACTATTGCATAATTTCCCAATTCAAGCATTTATTCACCGACCAATACTAAGGCTAGGGCCCGCCGACGTCACGCGTGATGTAGCGGATACAGATTTTCCCGCCCTGCACGGGAATGCCCACATCGTCAACCGTATGAGATATATAGATATATGAGAAATATTTTTACTTTCGCCCGCTTTTTTGGGAAGGGGTCGTAGATTTTCACCAAATTTTAATATGTTGTAGATACTTGTAACAGAAGACGGTTTTTTAATTTTCAGCCCTCTAGGGGCTCCTTGACCCGAGAAGACGCCATTAGAGTGCCCGGAAAAGGCCCTTTTTGCCCTATTTTCAAATATCAACATCTCGATGACCTCTTAGCCACTCCCAATTCAGCAAGAAGGTTTTTTTACTTTTACTTTAAGTTATTATCAGGAAATTTACAAAATCCCCAAGTATCAAAGCCCATTTTTGGGGACCGATTTAGTGTATAGGAAAATTGAAAAATTTGACCATTTTCAGAACACTGTTAACATTACACTAACTGACGTAATATCCTTTAACAAGCCATATTTGATAGGTTTCGATATTGCCTTCAAAACGTCTTTTGGTAATTTAAAATCCATTGAATCAAAAATGGTTATTTTTGAAAAAATCGTGTTTTTTGCATCTTCATACAAGTGTAACTTATTTCTGGCAATCTTAAATGACACAAAAGATTATCTGAAGGCTGAAGGTAGTTCCTTACACCTATAAAAAACTTCTACTGAAAATTGTTTTGGCCTGAACCTCTGCATACCTCATCAAAGCTCTGAATATCGAGTATTTTGCATCTCTAGTGAGCCAGTACACCGTATTATTACGGCTTCTTCTAGTCATTCTGAGAAAATCTAAATAACAAGCATGATAAAAAATATAAAAGTTTATACTAAAATCTTCAACTTAAGCACTTATTAAAGTCCCCAAGAGGTCTAGCATCAAAGTTATGACTGTTTAAACTTCTTTTGAAATTCAAGGTACCAAATCTGTGAATGCCTACTTTATGCAATTTGGAAGAACAGTCTGATATTTTTCACAACTTTGATGCTAGGTCACTTAAAAATCCTTATTACTGCGTTAATCAAAGTGCTTTCACTCTAGCTTCATTTTCTTAGACTAAATTTTGTTTCTATTCCGCTACGAAATATTAAGTAGGCCATTCTAGTAAATAATTGATCATTTATTTTTACATTTATTTCAAGGTCCGAACGTAATTTTCACTGCCTAGAGATAAAGTCAAAGAGGGAGTCATAACTCTTCATTATTTTTAAAATTAAAAAATTTTTAATGTCAATATTGGCTGTCAAGGCGAGTGGAGGATACTTGAAAATTTTTTGTGGAAACGTTATCCGAACGAAAACAAAGCTTATGCAATTTTTAACAGATTAGTGTGACGAAAAAAAAAAGTTTTTAACCACCAGCAAGAGACAGCTACTTTAGCTAACATTACGCTATACAAATTAGACTTGATTAAAAACTTTTTTTTTTTGTTTATACTTTGAACAGGGTCTAATGTTCTCTTTTTGTTCGCAAAACAATTCTTTTTTAGAACACAAATTAAAGATATTAAATGTTTATATCTTACCTATGTTTTATTTTAAATAGCGTTGTACGACTAGGCGAAAAGATAAGTAAAAGATAAGTGAATAAAATTCGTTCATTGCACTTACAACCAGGTACTGGAACTGATACCACGCTAGTAACATTATACGTCATTTCTGATGTTCTCGTTACCGTATGCGCTGTGTGCAAGTCGGTCGAGGGGAGGGCTGGCACCGCGCTGCTTGTCTCTTTAACACGCCTTATGGAAAAGTCCGGCAAATCCACCAGTGGCCTCTGCTTTAACATATTTTTTTCCATAAGATTTAACATGGGAGGACCGGCATAATGGGAGCAGTACCGAACTTGTACATAGCGAATACTTATCACAGAGTTAAGATGCTTTTTTGATCATAATATGGTTTTTAATTAAATATTCATTAAAATGTTCAAAACAAAGTTACGTATTTCTTAAATGTTCTATTGTTCTTATGATTATTATTTGTGAACAGAGTACTTAGTTACAAACATTAAAAACATTTTGTCTTACATGTACGTGAATTGTACATAAATGGATTGCATTAGTTAATAGGTAGTAAACATTACTTTTATTATTGATTTGTTGTTTGTATATAAGTAAATATTTTTCTACTCTTAAAATTAAGCTTATTGTATAACCTACAGTAATTTGAAAAAGTACAAAGAATCTAAATATTTTTAATAAATAATTGTTTAAAGACTTTTGAATCTTATGACAAAATAACATTACCTCAAATGTTTGAGATTTTTTATCGTTAAAAATAGTATTTAAAGAAAAAAAACTGTTTGCTACTAGAACAAAACAGATCTTTTACTGACGCAAGGTTATTAAAATAATAATAGATCTACAATTACACTAATGCACAATGCTGCTTAGTACTTTTAAGCAAACATACTGCAGCTTTTGAGTACTTTTTTATTTTTATTTTTTTATCAAAAAGGTATCATCTTGTTGAAAATCCTATTCTAGTTTATATTGCTGATTAAGCTTAATAAATTTAAATTAAACCTACCTTTTTACAATCCACTAACTTTTTGTTGAAATAATTTAGGATAAAAAGTGATAAAACAGAATAGCTACATAAAAAATATTTTTTTTTTCACAAATTTTGTCTATTTCTTAAGTTATATATTTCATAAAAAAAATAGCTTGTAAACTCCCTCAAAATGATATTATGTATAGTTACAATTAAAGTGAGTAGACATTTGAATTTTATAGTTACTATTATTTATTGTACGAATTTCTAGTTGAATCATTTAATTTTAGAATTTAAAGTGTTGATATGACAGAAGAAACTGCGGATTGCGATATTGGAACGATTACAAATACTCAATGCCATCTTAGTTCATGTACGGATAAAAACAAATTGCATAACCTTAAATCCATGCCTGTTGAAGATATTTTGATCCTAAAGTACAGAATTTGTAATTTTCACGAAATTTCAAAAGAAAAAATTTGTGATAAACATAAATGTGTATGTTTAACATATTATACTACCATGGTTCGTAAATGTTGTGATCCATTTAGTAGACATGATAAGATTATGAAAACAGATCGATGAATACTCAAACTTGAAGTGTGTGCAAAAGCTCTTCGAAATTTATTAATAAAACTAAGATCTGGTGATAAAATTTGTAAAAGGTGCATGACTCTTTCGAACAATAAAATTGACTCTTCTGCAAAAAACGTTCATAATTTGAATCAACCTGATTCAGTTGATAGAAGTAGTACTGCAAGACTGAGACATTCAGACAGAATAGGAATACAAGAAAAAGTTTCTACCAGCGATATTTTACCTGAAAGGCAGCAGTCAGCTGATAGTAATGGTACTATCAGTACTAATAACTCTGATTTTACCACATTAAGCCAGGAGAAAAGAGTAGTAAATTCTGTGTTGAACAGTCTTGATATGCCAAGCTGAAATAATCAACCCTTTAAAAATCAAGACGTATGTGCGATGCTTAATGAAGTTTGTAAAATTTTTACTGAAAAATTCTATAAGTTAGCTAATATCAATATTAAAGTTCCTAAAAGTGTATCTAGTAATATATCAGAAGACTGTTCCATGTTTAGAGAATTGCTTACAAATTTACAGAGATGATTTAAATAGTTTCACTCTAATTATAAAGAACTTGAAATCTTAGCACTGTTACTAAAGCATTGGACTAGATTGGAGATTTAACTGCATTTTAATTGCTCTGAATATTTGTATAAAAAACTCTGTCAGTTTAAAGAAATAAAAGGTATGTTTTGAATTATTTTTTCGCTATGTTAGAAGAAATAGTATCATAGATTTTTTTTGGAAATATTTTTTGATTCATTGAAAAAAGGTCTTCAATAATTTTAAATTAGCAATTGATAATCATTTAGATTAAATTTTACACTGTACTTTTTGATCAAACTGTCGTTTTCTTTTTGATAAGATTTATTTACTATCCTCGGTATGTATCGAATCGATATAGTCAACTCTCTTAAAGTAAAATCTCTGTGAAAGTTTAAATGTTCTTTTAATCAGAAAACTTAATTTGTCTCTAGAATTTCGTCAAAGAAAAAACTTACGTCGTGTCCAAAATTTACTAAAATTCCTAGATATATAAAATATGAAAATAAATTCTTCAACATAATAAGAAACAAGACAAATGCTGAAATATTTATTATGAGTATTATGTAGTATTTAATTTTATAGTATCTTACTTAAGTAAATAATTTCTATTGTAATACATCGTTTTTTTACGATTTTCCAGATAATCTTAAATCTCACGGGAGAAAGTGTTACATTAAAATTTCCACTGAAATACAGCAGCTTGATCTTGATTATTATGTTATTAGTGCAAACACTTATACTTGTCCAGGAAAAAAGGATTTTGCAGCAACGTTAGATAAAGACGGAAGGAAAATTTCCAAAAAAAAAGTTAATATTGCATACTGTACACGAATTGTATCCAAAATTTTTAGACCACTATACTGGAAATGAGAAACCGCCATCTTTTTCTTACCTAATGTCACTTAAACCAGTTGAATGCATACATGCCGGAGATCTAGGAAGTCATACCATTTGTGCCTTTGCTGAGCATCAAAACGTTAAACTGAAATTATACGCTCTAACAAGAAAGCTCAAGTACAGAGATGTACTAATAGGTGCTGTTTGCAATATTCACAGTGAAGATTGTATGACAAAAGGATGTAATAAATGTCCGGGACAATTAAAAGTTTTGGAGACATTCAAATATCTAGTAAAATAGCTAGACATTGAATTAGCAAAGAAGCAAATCAAATGTGAAAATTGGGTTAAGTCAGAAAGTGCAGCTTCACTTAAGAGCTTTGTAGATAATTTTCATAATTTCAAAACTCTGTTTTGTACGAACATTTATATTTTAACTACACATCATTATATAACGGATACTCAAAAACGTTATTTAAATCATTGCAAAAGTAATTTAGTGTCTAATACTTGCTTGATTTTAATGGATTATTCGGAAAATTACTCATTCATTGTTTAGCAGTCGGTTCAGGCTCAATCAGAATGATTTTCAATTAGAGATTGGTATACGTGTGAAGAACTTGCTTTAACTAAATGTTTGTGTCATTTAAGATTAACAGAAAAAAGTTACACTAGTTTAAAAATAAAAAAAAACCGTTTTTTAAAAAATAACTATCTTCAAACAGCTGTATCTCAGAACCTATTCAATAAATTTAATTTTACAAAATAGTGCCTTAAAGATAATGTCAAAACCTATCAAATATAGCTTGTTAAAATGGCTTAGGTCAATTAATGTAATTTTGACAGTGTTCTGAAAATGGTCAAATTTTCGAATTTTCCTTCAACTGAATTGGTCCACGAAAATATGCTTTAATACATGGGGGTTTTGTAAATTTTCTAATTAGGACTTGAAGTAAAAGTACCTGCTTGCTCAATTAAGTTCGGCTAAGAGGTCATCGAGATATCGATCTTCGAAAACAGCGCAAACAGGGCATTTTTTGGGCACTCGAATGGCCTTTTCTCGGGTCCAGGAGCCCCTAGAGGGCTGAAAATTAAGAAACCGTATTCTGTCACAAGTATCTAAAACATACTTAAATTTGGTAAAAATCCTCGCCCGCTCCCCACAAAAGTGGGCGAAAAGTAAAAATATTGCTCATTTATATATATATATATATATATGTTTAGTGTCTGCTAAATTCCAAACCCAAGCAAGCCTCAATGGTGCCCGCCACTCGCGACGTTTTCTCTAAGTTTTCCGACCCAAGCAGTCTCAACCGATTGTGACGTCACTCAGACCTCTCTCTCTTGCCGCTTCAAACTTTTCCGGCCGCCCGCGCCGCTACTAAGCCGCGTGCCCCGGTGCCAGTCATATGACATATAATAATGATAGTGTCTGCTATTTTCCGACCCTTATTACTACTGCTGCTTTAGTCTCTTTATTTTTAATCAGTTAAGTTTATATTGCTACCTTTATTATTATTATTTTTGTAATATATTGCGTCCACATTAATGTGCTGCACTATGTGGGCTCTCTACCTTACGAATTTGTGTTTAAAACAGTATAATATAACCAATAACTCTACAATAAAGGGTTTTAATTAGACCTATCTTACCCTCGTCGCTAAAAAACGGTTACGTAGGGCGATGATTAGGTCAAATGTGCAGGTTCAAAATATTAAAGTGGTCGTTTAATAATTTTTATTACGTATATCTAAGGTTTATAGAAAAGTTGCAGTATCGCATATTAAGTGATTGTTCCTTAACAAATTTTTGGAATCTTAGCTATTTGAAAAATGTATTAGTTTCCTTTAGAGAAGGCTTTATTTCTTTTCATCATATGAAGCAATGATAAATCAATCATTTTCAACCCTATCTATTGTGCTGACCATTAGAAAAAGCATGTCCAAGTTCCCTTATTCAAACACTAATATCACATTTTTAATATTGCTAAATATAAAATAGCGCAGTAAGTAATTAACATTATGGGATTCCATAAAAATAACCGGTTTTCGAAAAAAATATTTTTAAAGTGATAATTTAAGTAAGAATGTTATAATTGTAGTAAACTTGAAATGTTAGTATGTAAATCCTTAAAATTTTAACATATTATTTTTCTATTGTCTTATGTACGCGAGTGCATACAAAATAACTATTTTCATTTGCAAGACATAAAGTTTTAATGAATTCATAGCAATATATTTTAATTCTGCTTTTCTCACTAGCGTAATTCACCCTTCTTGTGATTCATCTATAAATATTTGTCATTTTATAACCTGAAAACTAGTTTTTCGCAAATTTTTACTTTGAAAACTTATTTTGTACAAACGATTGCATTTCACTCATTAGGAGCTCAATATTTTCTTTTTACTTTCGTTCGTATCCAAAATAATTTAAGTAGTAAAACAAGCTTCAAAAACTAAGAATTGAATACAAAGCTAAGCAGACACCCATTTTTGAAAGATTTTTTTTTTTAAGAAAAACGTGCACTCATAAAATCTTGCCAATTTTATAGTACAATGTATTTTTAATACAAAAAAGTACATTTATTCCTTAGATTAATACCTCATTAGTGTAGCATGTCAAAAGGGAACACTACCAATATTACAAACGTGTACAGTAGCGCAGAGCCGCCCTAAGATACTTGTTTCATTAAGCAATTGCAGCATCATTCAACGTTTTAAATTTTATCTAGTTACATTGCTATACTTTTAAATTACAGAGCTCTTTTCCATACATATTTTATGGATTACTACCAAGACATAAATTATCATTAGAAAACTATTCTTAAAAATCAAGATCATTAGAAGTCTTCATAGAGGCATGTGGGGCTAATATGTGGATCACGCAGGGGGCCAAGCCTTACAAGCATATATGCATATACATTCACATAAATATAAATATAATACACACACATGTATATACATATGTACATATACACGTATAGAAGTAGGTCTTCGTCTTCTGGGTACTTTTCCCGCCAACCCTCAAATATTAATTGATAATCGAATTATTATTTATTCATAACTAATTTAAAATAATAAAATTCCTATAATGTGTACAAGAAGATACTTCATAGTAATATTAGTAGGTAAACAGTAAGGATTTGGGTTCACCTGAGCCCCATCCCTTCTGAGCTCGAATCCTTACTCAGTTTTTCGGCCCGACAGCCTCAAACCCTACTATTCCAGCGAGCTCATTTACTCCTACTCTTCTAGCAAGCTCATTTTCTCCTACTATTCCAGCGAGCTTATGTACCCCTACTATTCCAGCGAGCTCATTTACCCCTACTATTCCAGCGAGCTCATTTACTTCTTCTATTCCAGAAAGCTTATTCACCCCTAGTATTCCAGCGAGCTCGTTTACTCCTACTATTCCAGTGAGCTTATTTTTTTTTAATTTTATTAAGATGAGAATTTAAATTAAGATTTCTATTAGGTCAATTAAAACTATGATAATAATCTAACTTTTTCATTTCAACGAGAGTGCGCGTTTAAAATTATATTTTTGATGTATTTTATTAGGATAACTATAGAAAATGAGATTTTGTTTGCCCTTGATCGGATTTGAACCCAGTCTCCAGGGTGATTGGAGGGTACGCTGCTGATTATGCTACCGTAAAGCTATTAAGTACACTTTATGATAATACAGGTAAAATATTGTAATAAATATTATTATGAGAAATATTAAAATAAGCGCTTGCATATATGCTTTGCGTTGCTGCACTAGAGCGCTATTTTTTTTTTTTACTGACTGAATATAAATAATATTAAACAAAAATATTGATTTAAGTAGTATATACATTAACATTTTTTAATAGTAAATAAGGTAGAAAATCTGCATTACCAATTTCCATTACTTTTGGTAATGTAGATCTCCACCTTAGCATACATATTATGTATACCTGGAAGTACTGATGTATTCGTCGTGTATACGTTTGCTGCGCGCGACGGTAGTCAACACAATTGGCAGTATATATATGCTGCCATGTTGCTGCTACAGCCAGCGTGACGTGCGGTAGTCCGCGCTTGCTCACGATGCCATCGTTATTATCGTCGTCATCATCGTCGTCGTTATCGTCATCGTTTGTGAAGTGCTGCCGAAGCTGATCACGCCTCGTAGTCTTTGCTACCACTGGCATGCGCGTATCGGTGCTCTGCTGCTGGAGAGCTGGAACCTTTGATAGTATCTGGTAAGTGAATGCAATAAAATGTCGTCTTGAATTCTTTCGGAACTTTTCGACAGTTCTGGAAGCAAACAAAATTACTTACAGCTCGAGAGAGAAGTCACGAGCTCTCGTTGGTGCTACTATACTTTGCTGCGGCTGCTGTTGATCTCATCTTCGGTACTATGCAACTGTTTAGTTAGTATAGACAATCTTTGAAAAGTTCTTTAATTTATAAAAAAGGAGATAACGCAATAGATTATCATCAGTTTAAGCCAGTCAGGTACGCAGTTTATACTAGTGCTATATCAGTTTGAGACAGTGTATACTGGTGCTATGAGTGCGATGAACAAGTATTCTGACTTATTGCACAATGTCTGCAATAATACGATTTCTGGAATTAACTATGATGTGAATCGAGAGGACGACGATGATGCGCAAACCAAGCAGGTCAAAGCTCTCTTCTCTGAAGTGTCATTTGGACAAAGTAAATTACAGGAACTTGATCATATTGTTGAATAAATTACTATAAATCAACAACACTTACTGGAAATACAAGCAGAGCAAGAAGAGCTGCTGTCATGGAACCATATTGCTAAACACCAACTTCAGAAAATCGATTGTATGTAAAATTAAATACATATTGACTTACATACCTAGTCGAACGTTTGAACTCACTTAAACGCACAATTTATATTATGCTTTTACGTATCAGGTTATTTAAATACTAACCAAGAGGGGAAAAAAGTTGTTAACATCCGACTAGATAATAATAGTGAAAAATCATCTCTTGAGTTCTAAAATGTAGAATATATGTTAGTTGATCAATATCCTATGGAGAAGTCAGTAAAGATTTATGCAGAACTACAAGTATCTTGTATGATGGATATAGATGAAGAATCATCATCTCGTGAGTAATTATATTGCAACCTCATATTTTTTCAAATTAAAAATATTTTTTAAGCTGTATGTAATGAAATTTATGAAATTTCCTTATCTTATGTCAGCTTTACACACTTTATTCAAACATAAAATTCAAATTGATTTTTTATTTATTCAATATATTATCAATTAATATACATCTTTTCAAAAGGAAATGTTAAATGATATTTCAATTTTAAGATTCTATTTAGCATACTTTTATTTAAAGAAATTTTGTACTGCAAATAAATTTAAAATCATTACATCATTATATTCTATGTAGAAAATTGTCAGAATCATACTTTTTTCTATATATTAAAAACTTTTTGACAAACGTTACTTTAATTTTTTGCAGAAGCTGATTTACTGACTTATACTCCTACAAGTGATGTTGAGATGAAGAACGATGTTTTCACAAGCTCTTCATGCTTAACGTGCCCAACGTGATCAACGTGCTGAACGTGCTTAACGTGCTCTGCATGCTCTACATGCAATTCAAGATCTTTATCTACAAACGTTAGCTATAAGTAGAGAGTTAATTTAAATAAAACTACTTCCTAAGAAAATTGATATTAAATTAGATTATTAGAAAATTTAAATTTATTCTATGATGAATATTTTTACTAAATTCTTATAAATATCATTTTTTTTGCAGGTTCTTCCGTAAATAGGGTGTTGGTGCAGTGATTTTACGATTTTTATATCCAATCTTTGCCAGATCAGGGTTTGTCAAATCAAGAGGCAAAATACAAGTGAGATGATAATAAATGTGAGGCAATTTATTGCTATGTTAAGATTTAAAAAATATATCTATACCTACACACACACACATACATACACACACACACACACACTTGAAATAATCTTCTCTCTATCAGTACAAGAATAGTGTCAATCATAAAATTAGATAATTAATTAATTAAGAGTTTAATAGAAAGGAGATCAATTACGTACAGAAATATGCTTAGCATAAAATGTTAAATTTTATGTATTTTCTCTTTTTTTGATAAAGTGAAACAAAAAAAAAAGTTCAAAATCATTGTAAAGAAGAAAAAGAGCTCTTTATCACCGTCAACAACTCATTCATCATGTGTGATGCTGTTGGATCAAAAAATATTGAAGTTATTAATGCTACCTCCTCCTCCACCTCTGTCGCTCCCCAACATGCCAGCAGTGTCACCTTCAAATACTCTGAGTCCACCCACAACTACACGTCTGCCAACAGATGATGGCTTTATTGACTCATTGCACGAGGCTGAAAAATTAAATTTAGCATCAAGTAAAAATAAAAATAATAATCGAAAAAATTCCTCACGCAGCGAGTTAACACAGGTATCTTTACTGGTAGTAGACGAGATTTGTGGGATCGCAAAAAAAGGTAGCTGTTAACTTGCGAGCCCTACACTAAAAAAAATTCAGTGCAATCGCTATACCATAGGTGGTACAGTGCCTACTCCGCATGTCCGGTGCGTCAGCTATGCCAGTCGGATCAACAGCTGCCCCCTGCCGTATACGCACTATACCGCACCCGTATACCTACTGTACCGAAACCTATGGTGCATACATTGAGCTGCACGATAAGTATTCGCTATGCGCGCAATCGGAGGTGGCGCCATCCGCAGTGAACAGCTGTCAAAAGTTCTTTACATCAAAACAATGCAGTTTAATGGAGTGTAG
>JAPYYV010009795.1:0-15210 GCA_030522625.1 Copidosoma aretas | reverse complement strand
GTTACATGGAGATTATGTTGAAAAATAAAAAGAAATTTTTACAAAATTTATCGTTTTTCTTTTGTAGGCTAATTACTTATCGGACCACCCTCGTATAGTGCAAATAGGTATGCTTTATACTTCCTTAAGGAACTACTACTCGATGAGGATGGCACTGGCCTTAGTTTTTTCAGGGTAGAGCAACAAATACTGATACTATGCAAACCAAGTAATTAGACAATTTAAATCTAAAAAATATACTTCTTTAGCCCTACCTACGCAATTGTGCGTTTGAAAGTTTCTTTGTTTAATCTAAGAAGTATAAACATTTTCTCATCATTACGATTTAAGGAAATTCTTTAAGAATCATTTTCTTTACAGTCCTTAGGGGATTTTATTCATGTCTAACGTTCCTCACACCCCGCCCTTACACATTGAGTGACGAAACTTAATGAACTTTAACCGTTATTAGCTTAGTGCAAAGTATACGCATCACTCAATATCATTCTTGAATTAATCTTTTGATTAGTAATCATCAATATATACATACTCCATTATGCATTATATTTAATAAGTATCACTTTTATTTAAAATCATTTCGTTACCAATCATTATAGAATCAATAATTGCAGTTATTTTTATTAAAAAATTGAATATTCCTGGGGAAATAATAGTAATGATGCACGAAAAATTTAGAAAAATTACACAATGTTACAAAAAGAAAAAATTATGAAAAAGGACCCTTTGTGTTCATAAAATACTTAATTTGGACTTGATACCTATTTGCTACAATGTAAAACAATGAAGTATTCTTTTAATTACATAATATTTGGTTATTAATAATGAACAACAGCTAGAATGGCGCAACAAGGCTCAGCACTTGCGATATACCTGTACATTTGACATGTTTGCAGGTGTACTTTGGCCAAAGACTTTACTTCTCTACACTACACGTGTATTGTATTGTTGCCTTCTTTTGCTGAGTGTACGGCCATATCTGGACTGAGCCACTGCTTGAAATACCACGTGATCAATATGCTAGACGCTGAAAATGTATGAAAATGTAACTTTGTTATGTATTCTATTTCTGCTAAAGATCCAATGTCTGGTGTATCGGCGTAAACTGTTCTGCTGTTCCTGTTGGCCGTTCCTTCATAATTTGTACAACACATGTATTATCATCAATAGTTTACCTGTAAGTCGATCCTTTGAGTATCACCATTTAAGTTTAATAAGTAGTGTAGACACTCGAACGTATTGGTCTGCTATTAATTTTTTATTTTGCATATTAATATTTTATTTAATAATTAAAACTGCTGATACTATAGCTTATTTTTTTACTTTTAGTTATGTTGTTTGCATGGTAATAATCCATTCAAAAATCAAATGTTTAGATGCTCCAGCGTATTGTGTTACTCGGGATAAGTCGCTCCAGATACATATGAATAGTTCAACAATTCAAACTGGAAGCACTACAGCGTATTGGGTCACTGGATATTATCTACACATAATAATAATTTATTTAACAACCTAAGTTCAGACACTTGAGCGTATTGCTTGACTTTACATTTTTTTCGAATTATTGATTATTTTATTAATACATTGGTTATTCATTTCACATAACTTGCTCCTTTGTCATAATATAATTAATAATAATGCACAACATTTAATTATTTTATTTATATATTCAAGTATATATAAAGTTTCTGCTCGGAAGGAAAATCATGGCATTATGTCATATATATCGTAAATGCAACAGATTTATACCAATTTCTATGAACGATTTGTACCCCACTAATAGATTTTATTGTTGCAATATGGAAAAATGCATTTCATTTAGAAAACTTCTTATGGTATCTTCTGCATTGCAGTCTTAAGACTTAACAAGTCACAACAAAACTTGCCACAGGCACCGAAGGCTGAAATATAACATAAGATAAACAAATAATATATCATCATGTAATTAAGATATACGAATGGTAAAAGAAGACAAGGTAGGTCCATTAGCCAGACCAATTTCAGTTAAGTTAGCGCAGAGCCCGCATGACGTCAAAAAGTACCATGTAAATCTCTTTGGAATGTTGAATCTCGTCAAACAGGTTCGTTTCTGATCAGATGTGACGTCATACAAGCTCCGTGTCCGATTAGTCACCCCAAGTATTCATGCGAATTGACCTACCTTGTCTTTTTATACCATGGATATATGTTACATACTTTAATGGATACATTGAGACACTAACTTTTTTATGGCCTAACATGGTTTATGCAATATTGCGAATTTTGGTAATTTTTAAACATAGAGTTATTACTAAGAGCCATCCAATTGGTGAAGCCATCAACATTCATATTATTCATTTATTTTTTCTCATGTCCAATATTTTTGTATGATTACAGAAGCGATACATCTTCTTCGTTGCTTTGTACAGTTCAATATTCAGGATGCGACGCTAAACAGGAACTGGGGTCTGATCGCGATCATTCTATACATGGCAAAAGTGAATTTTTTTTCGATAATCCCTAGACTACGCATGCGCGTAGCCTTTATTTCTGGTTAGTTTATAGGGACTATCGCAAAAATTGTAGGATATACCACATATCGAGTGGTCGCGATAAGACCCCTTGACTTTAATCAGTCAAGTCGACGTATCGATAAAATATATAGGGTAAGAAGTATATCCTTATAAGCAATGGACTAAGAATTGGAAACGAACCTATCATATAGTGTTCGCGATCCAGTCGCGTTGCACCAACGTGTTGTGGTTGTAATTTCTTTGGTTTTTTTTGTGCTTGTACATATGTATATAATGAAAGTAGGTATACTTCATACTTTCTTAAGAAATCGGTACTCGATGAGGAAGGCACGGGTCTTGGTTTTTTCAGTGGGGAGAAATAAACACTGATACTATGCAAACCAAGTAATAGGACAATTTATAACTAAAAAAAATACTTCGCTAGGCCTACCTACACAACTTTGCGTTCGGAAGTTTCTTTGTTTAATCTGAAGAATATAAATATTTTCTCTTCTTTACGATTCAAGGAAATCCTTACAGAATCATTTTCTACCGTCTTTACAGTCTTTAAGGGAGATCATTCATGCCTAACCTTTCTGACGCCCTGACTCAGTTTATACAGTTACGTCACTCAATGCTAAAGAGCATTCAGCTTACGCCATATTGGCAGTCACACCGAACCTGTACACTATTTATACCTATATATATATATGGGCTATAAAATGAGAACGGAGCATTGATTGGATGACCATTAATCGCCATGCTCTGAGTAACGCCGACATGCACACACGCAGTAAAAGTTTCTGGACCCCTTATTAGCATAGTGACGCAGCTGTAGAAACCGTAGCCCTATGAGCTGTGTGCAAAATATACGCACTATACCATATCAATTTTAAATAAAACTTCTGATTGGTAATCATCAACATATACATATTTCATTATGCAGTATATTTAATAAGTATCGCGTGATTGAAAAGCGTATTAAAGGGAGGCGAAGTGGGCGTCGGGGGGGGGGGGGGTGGTATGTTGGGGGGGAAAAGGGAATGAAATGAATTGTGTTTGGGGGGGGGGGGGGGGGGGGGGGGGGGGGGGGGGGGGGGGGGGGGGGGGGGGGGGGGGGCTGTTGGAGGAAAAAAATGTTTGTAAGGGAGACCGGGGTAAATGAGGCACTTTTCCTTTTCTGCTCTCTTTTAAAATACAATAAAAGTTAAATATAAATGTTAATGTAGATAAAAAATGTTGTATAGTGTAAGGGAACTATTATGAAGTACATGTACAAATTTTCATGCCTTTAATCAATCTGAACAAATTTAAAAAATAAAAAATACCGCAGCGGGTACAAACTTCACAACGATTCGGGTAAATGGGGCAGTTCCCTAGGGTAAGTGAGGAACTTCGGTTAAATTAAATTGAAACGCATATTCGGCAAAACAATTGTACCAACACTTTGTCCTTAGTATTTTATACAGTATGTTTTTCAATTTTTAGTCAAAACAAATAAGAAAATACTTGAAATGAATATATTACGTGCAACTGAACTAATACTACTTTTTTACAATATATCGATACTATTTCGGATTTCACTCCTATTTTTGGTATTTTCGTACTATTTTCTCACTAAATATTAGCTCAACAGAAGCTTAATACATTGACTTTTACATAAATATAAGGGTTATAATTCTAAGGCTACATAGCAATTTTGAGGTTAGAAAATACCACACGGTAGATTGACTTAGTAATTCCATTTTGGCAGCTCTGGTTAGCTCTAGATTATTGCTATATATATATTAAACGTATTAAAGTAGCTCTGGCATGACCAGAGTTGACCAGAACTGATATATTAAACAAATTTTCTTCGGGCGAAAGCGCCCCATTTACCCTGAAAAGCGCTCCAATCACCCTGGAAGTAATATTTTTTTCAAATATTAATTGCTAAATAATTCATGCTACAATAGTAAAGATTTTTGCACGTAATTGAAGCTTATAACCTACATATTTAATTCCACCCCCTTAATAAGGGTAGTTTACTACATTACAAACAATATGTCTATATACACATATGCACATATATATGTTTATGTGACAGTACAACTCTATAGCATGAACCACAAGAAATCTCAGTTAATTTGCATCTATATTTATTCAATCTTACATAGAAGATGAACGCACTCTACACCCTCATAAAGGGGTAGTTTCACAAAAAGGGGTCACATGAAGATTACTGTATTAAAAGTTGATATTTTAAGGTATTGTAATTTTTTCAAATGTTTCTGTTGATTAAAACATTCTTCGGAGTGACCTATTACCACTTATGTAAATAATTAATTAATCTTGGATATAGAGGTGGTTCAACTTCTGCAGAGGGTGCCTGTATAATTTCCCCAGACTATTGAGACTTCAGAAGAATGGTATTAGGTTTAATTAACTTATTTCAATACTTTTTTAATGATTCTTTTCGTTTTAAAAAAAGGGCCAAAAATCGCGTATACTTAACATTGTCCTTTAGTACAGTGGGGGAGAGCTCTCTCAATAATTGTGATTTATCAAGCTCTGCACTGGCATTGTGTCTTAATGTTTCATATTTTACTTATCATAAAAGACTGTAAAATAACAGTACTGTATTTATTGAATCATTCAATTCATTTATTGAATAAATCAGGTTTGAAAATGATAATCATCAGAAAACTGTTCTTAATAATCAAGTGATTTACTGAAAGTCGTTATTAAGAAATAGGGGGTTGGCACACAAGGCACGCAGTAAGGCGGAGCCTCACTAGTGTATACGTATATACTAGTGGGGTCTTACGTCTTTGCGCACTCCGCGTGTTAACCCCCCAGACCTCAATAACAACTTTTAGTAAAGCTCTACATTTTTAATAATAGTTTTTAAAGAAATATAGATTTTTTAACCTGAATCCGTGAAAAGTCAATTTATTGACTGCCTTATTATGTAATTGTTAAATGAACTAAATTTTTTTTGCAGATTTGGCTTACGCAAAAAATTTTCAAAACATATCTGCCTCAAAAAAAAAATCTGGTATCGGTTAGAATTTGTGGTTTCTAGGTAGTTATGACCAAAAAAAGACAGTTAAAACTTGGGCTCAAACTAACTTTTTTTAGTCAAAACTACTAAAGAAGTTTTAAGTAAGAACCACACATTCTAACCGATCCTATACATATCATATATATGTATATTTTTCAGAGCTGAGATGATTTAAAAATATTTGTGCAAGCCGAATTTTCAAAAAAAATTTAGTGTACTTACTTAACAATTTAATAATGAGGTAGACAATAACTTTTCTACACTTTAAATAATCATGAAAAGAAGAAAAAATTTTTTTACATAATTGGCTTTCACAGATCTTTTCCATATCATCTTAGCTGCAAAATAAAAAAATAGAATCGGAAATTGGTTAAAAATCCTGGTCTCCAAATAATTTTGAATAAAAAAGTCAGTTTGGCCCCACTGTGCGGCGGCCCATTTGTCGGCGGTACGGGGCGGGGGGCTGTAGGGGGCTCAAACAAATGACGGTCATATAAAACACTTAAAAATTGAACGAATTCACCTGTGAATAAGAGGAGGATACGGTGGGCGCGAAGGGGACCGAGAACATTTTATGCTCAGAACTACATGCATATATATATATAATAAGATGTACTCATATTAAACAGCTTTATACAGACTAAAGTGAGACTTGGGTTGAATTTAAAATAGTTTTATACGTTTTTTTGAAAAAACTCGTGTTCTTTGTAAAATTTGGAGGTTGGAAAAAGAAACAGAACTTTTACAAATATTTTCCTATGTTCCACACTAACGCACGAGTATGCTCCAACAAAAATCGTTTTGTATCTAATTCCGTTCTTCAGATATTTGAATTTGAAAAACACAATTCAAAATATCCTACTGTGTGACGAGGAAAGGGGAGGGGGGGGGGGGGATAGCAACGAGGGCTATCACTTTTGACCCAAACGAATTCACTATATAATATAGGACGATACATTAAAGCTCCAGCACCTACTTGTTTAGCATTTCTGGCTGTGGCTCCGTAGCACAGATTTATCTCGATTCCCCGTACGAAGACTAGCGCAACTTTTTCTAACTAATTTTCTATATATACATCGGCTCAATGTGCTGGAATAGAGCCGATATATATAACACATAAAATGAGAATTACACATTAGTTAGAAAAAGTTGACTTGTCCACAGGCCTGAACCCGCGGAGCAAGCGAGCGTATGAAAAGCAATACATACAGATATATGCACGCACCGCTGCTCTGTCATTAATGTAATAATATACGTCAATTTTTTTTTCAATATGAGGTGTGTTCAGGCAGTTGTGTTCAATTTACTTCAAACTGATTGCGTAATGGAATTACTTAAAAAATGTTAAAAAACACTGTCTTAGAGGGTAGGCAAGATAGGCACGTATTACACTTTTCACAGGTTTCCTAAAGGGGAAATAAACATCGCGGCGCACAAATATTGAAATTTCGGTCGACGTTACAACATAACGTCAATTTTCCTTATTTTAAGTATATGTTGATAAAGGGGTGTAGATTACCAAATAAATTACAGCAAGTTGAAAATATTAGTATGAACGCGTACATTTCCGAAATGATTTTAGGGCAATATAACCTTTAATAATCAGTAAAAACGCTATATCATGAAACGGAAGCAATGTAGACCAAAAAATAACAGTTGTTACATGTTTTTTAAAGAGTAAATAAACAGCGGGGTGCACTAAAAGATATTTCTTGGTTAATATAACAAATAAACTCTAATTTTCTTTATTTTAAGTGTATCTTAATGAAAACGCAGTAAAGAAAATTTTCAAAAAAATCACATCTCGCTAAGCATATTAATATAAACTTTAATAAATCATTCTGAAATAATATTATGACTACATAACCTCTGTAAAACAGACGAAAACTCTTTATCTCGAAGAAAAAGTGAGATAGGACAATACTACCATGATTCACAGGTTTTCTAAAAGGGTAATGAACATAGGTGAAAAAATAAAAAGGTTTTCGTTGACGTTATAACCACCTTAATTTTATATATTTTGGATGTATCTGGATAAAATAAGTATGAAAATAAAAAAAAATGATGTCATGCTCAGAATAATAATATAAAAAATCACAAATTGGTTCTCAAGTATCTGTGAGAATAAGTGAGTGCACATTTCTCGGCGAAGAGGTGTGTTCAAGGGAGTTATATACATGCAAAAGATGTCTGTTGCTGGCCTGTACACATAATCCATGACAAATATATAATATACCTTGATCAGAGTAATACGTTATTCAAGTTATACCTTTTATACATGCATTATATTGGGTGACGAGGATAGTTCGGATTTATAGTGTTCAAACAAATGATAAAGTTGGAAAAAGCAGGGTTTTTTTCAAGTATAACTAAAATTAATCGCGCATTGACGTAACATCCAGAATAATTAGTGATTTGACAAACAAAATAGTAAAATGTTCTTATTATTTTTGACATCTCGATAATTTAGAACTTATTGGCGAATAATTAAGGGTGAGTAATAATAAGGACGATTCTATAAATCCAGAGTAGAAATGGGTTCGGAGTACGAAGAAGAATTTTAGGAAAAGCAAAACGATCAGCAGCACGACAATCAAGGTACCAAATCAAAACAAACGGATACATAAACACAAGTACCGATAGTTACAGATGAGTAAACGAAATCTTCTACAAGTAATTCATACGAAGGTAAAAGCATGACAGACTTCGAATTTCACAAAAATAATGATAGCCGGGAAGAATACATCGAGTGCATAGAACTGTACTTTATTGAAAATTATATTAGTACAGAAGCCAAGAAAACAGAATTTTCACTAACAAAATGTCGTTCAAATACTTACTAACTTATTTGAGAATTATCTGCACCTATAACGCCGAAAGACAAAAGTTTTGATGAATTAGTGAAAATTGTACAGGATCTCTTGTACTCGAAAAAAAGTCTTACAAAAGAAAGGTATATATTCTGGCAAGCTAAGTTAATTTAGGCAAGTCAGTTACTGACTTTGTAATACGACTAAAGGAACTATTACTACACTGTGGTTTCGGTGCAGCCTAAGATGGTTCTCTGAAAGATCAACTAGTTAACGGAATATCAAATCAAGTATGAAGAGTAGCACTTTTCAGTGAAACAGAACACGATCACCCAAAGGCAGTTAAAATGGCAACTACTCGAGAAGCAGCAACGTACAATGCAAGCAATACAGGATAACGAGGCAGCACAGTATATTGATAAAGCAAATAGGCAGCATAATAAAGCATCAAGTAGCGCCTTTAATAATAAATCAGGCAATCACGACAGTTCGTCCTGTAGCAATTGCCATTTAGTAGTGGAAAATGCTCAAAACGGGTGTAATAAGATTACTGCAGAACCCTTATATGACGAAGTTACTACATGATGTTAAAATTAAAATGCAAGTTGATACAGGCACCTAAATTACTGATATCTCAGAAAATGATAAAAATAAGATAAAAATATGTTATTTTCAAATGTTCCAATTAAATAAGCGAGTTTATGCTAACATGCTACGTCGATGAACCATTATATCCTATAGGTAGTTTGGAAAAAGTAAAAGTACTATCTAATAATAAGAAATATTCTTCGATATGTATACTATAGAAGGAAAAGGGCCAATTCTCCTAAAAAGAAAGTGGCTTGCTGCTTTTGATTTATGGCTATTAAAATTCAATAACACCAAAAATATTTACACAACAAATAGCACTTTAGTTAAAGAACTAGTAATAAGCAAATTTACTATACTTTTTTCTTATATACATAGGTGTTATACAGGTAAATAGAGTACATCTAGTGTTTAAGGAGGGTGCCAAACCAATTTATTTAAAGCTGCATCATGCCTCTTCCGCACTAATACCAAAAATTTTTAAAGAAATAAAAATATTGGTAGATTTAAGTAACCTTAAACCAGTATCTTGCAGTGCATAGGATCTACCCATCATCCCAGCTCTTAAAAAAAATGGTGACGTTTGAATATGTGGAAATTTTCAGCTCACAGTAAACCCACAATTAATGATGAAAAGGCATCCAATTTCGTCACAAGAAAACATTTTTAACACTATAAGAGTAGCAAATAAATGGTCTCAAATAGATCTTAAGCACACGCTCGTGCAATTGGCAGCAGATGATGAGTCTAAAGAGGCGCTAACTATTATTACTCTCGACGGGTTCGTTTGGTACGCGAAACTTGGAAAAGGCATAATGTCTAGCCCCGGTGAATGTCAGGAAATTTTAAAAGGTATTCTAAAAGGTATAGAAATACTGAAATTTGTGTAGATAATATATATTGCACTGGCAGTACCGATGAAGATCATGTAAAAACATTAACATTAATTTTTACTCGTCTAGAAAAAGCGAGTTTACGCGTCAATATTACTAAATGTGATTTTTTTTTCAAGTGAAATCAAAATCCTAGGCTACGTAATAAATGAAATAGTCTTAGCACCGAGTGAATCAAAAATATAAACGGTACAGGAAGCAGCTACTCCTCAAAATACAAAGCACTTAGAAGTTTTTCGTGCGAACTATGTAAAAGCACAAAATGGGAACGGTCTGAAAAATGTCAAGGTTTTGATTGGCAATTTTATAACATCAGTATTCGGATTGCCCCGAACGCCCGATAGCTTTCGCGTCAAAAATAATTCCTGAAAATAAAAGGCATAGAGCCATCATAGACAAGGAGGCTGTAGCTATAATTTTTGGTTTGAAACAATTTCATCAGTACGTATACGGTAATATTATTTCACTTAAAACCAATCATGACCCGCTTAAATTTATTTTTGGCAATAAAAATATTTTAACGATGTTACATAGCCGATTGTTGCCATGGGCATATTTTTTGTCAGGTTACACGTACGAGTATACCGTGGCAGTAGTAAAATCAAAAGCAAACGGCAGCTGTGACGCATTATCTTGCTTGCCAATAGAGGACAGTACAAAAATTTTTGGCTACGGCTTTACAAACATACATTATATTCATGAATGGTCAAAGCCTTCAATGGTCGATTTCAATATCATTCGAAAATTAACAGATATACGTTGTGATGAGAAAAATTATACGATGTATGCAAAGAATTGGCAAAACATTGACGTCCTGTCTGACACAGAAAAACCTTTTTCAATTGAAAACAATGAATTGTTTATAGATCACGGATGCTTAACATGGGGTCATAGATTGGTCATTCCAGACATGTTTTAAATTAAAATACTACAAAAAATACATGCAATACATCTCGGTATAATAAAAATAAACCAAATGTCGAGAAATTATTTTTGGTGGCCCAATATCGATATAGATATTGAGAATTTTGCAAGAACGTGTAAAATTTGTCTAGAATCACGTAATGACCTGAAGTTTTGCACCAAAAAGCGGGAAAACTTTCAGAGGTAATGATACTTTCAACTTGAATATAATAAGAGAAAACTTACTCAATGACGAGCGTAAGAAACAAAACACATCTGCGAATAGCAAAATAATCAAAACACGGAATGTAACAGAACTTATATTGTAAGACGTTCCCCGAGATTAGAGAACAAAATACGAAAACAAAACAAACTATAAAGAGGGGAGGCGTAGTATTTGTGAGAATAGGTGAGCGCACATGTCTCGGCGAAGATGTGTTTTTAAGGGTGTTATGTACGCATGTAACTAAGTCTTAAGTGATCCAGTATAAGCGTGCGAATACATCAGACTTGCTTGAGGATAAGCAAAAAATAATAATTTTTACTGGTTTCCTAAAGGAAAAAACAATATCGCCATTGCCTATGAAGTACTAAGTCAATACAATAATGTTTCTTTTTCAAAATTTTGAAATAGCTGATCCTATGAAAAGTATACATGCACGTGTTTCAAGCTAAAAACATTTGCTACAAATTATGCACATTAAATCTCTGTTGACGTGTGGTTCCTGGGTGTTGGAGGTTAACCAACAAAACCAGTAACGTAACGTTTGACCGAGCGTGGCAGCGCTTGGCCGTACTCTCTAGATCTATTCATAATTTTCGTTTTCCAAGGAAATTTTTTGTTATTGCTTTGTATCATATTCTGACTCTCGTTTTCAATGTTTCCCTTTTATCTTGTCATCTTCTGATCATAATACTTTATATTAACCTACAGAATTATCACTCTGTCAGTGAGATATACTTTTAACTAAGTTCCTAAAGATTTTAATTTTAATTTTTGCATCTTCAATAGTGTTGTGTTTCTCACATCTGATTCTACGATATAAATTCTTCAAACATAACTCTTATTTGTGCAATCTTATGTCTGGATCTCATTTTTTGTCATACAGCATTAAAGTATTTCAATAGATGCTTACACTTTTGTGGTTTTTGACACTTTCGAGTATTCATATATACGTAATTTTTTTTAGAATTCTATTACCATTTAAATATCACTATCTCTGTTGCGAAAGATTAAAGTTTTTGGATCACTTTATCAAAGGATTTTTCAGTTAATATCTGTCGATGATTTCAAAATCCTTTGTTTCCTACACGCGTTTTTTTGTTCTCTGTCGTTTTTCTTAAGCTTGTGTTACTTTAATCAAGCTACGTTGTATCGGGTGTATATATATATTTAACTTTATACTTTTTTTATGATTACTTTTCCTTTTATTAATCTTTATTTAAGTAAAAACAGTATTGTTCTTATATTTTTCTTACTTATCTAAACCATTTTTATTGTTAATATTATTGTTGTGGAGCGTTTCTTTTCGTTGTTCTTTCATACTTTAAATTTTATCACTCTCACTCTTCGTTCCAGTTCTTATAATCATGCGTCTTGATGCAAAATTTGTTCTTATTAAAATCTTTAATTTCTCTATCTCATTATTGAAGCTACGCTTCTTATGGCACGCCTTGGCTTTGGAACTGGGGGCTAACGAGGGAAAACCGTAACGCTGGCCGAAATTTATTGCCCCACCTCCCGAAACAAGAAAACTCTTGTTGGAGGGGTCGAGTATTAAATTCCGGCCAGTGTGACACTGGCAGAAATTTAATACCGGAACCCTGACATAAGAAAACCCATGTGGGAGGGGTCGGGTATTAAATTATATCCCGCGTAATGCAGTGCTATATTTCGATCTTATATGGTAGTATTTTTTAGTACGCTTGCGGGAAAGCTACTTGCAGGCTTGGCCATGTAGCGAGTGGAACGGAAAGTTTGGTTAGCGCGGGCTGTTTAAGTCGCCACGTATACTCGTTTAACGTTGCTGGCAATGCTGGCTGTGCCTCCATAGTACAGATATGTTACTATGCCCGTACGAAGACTAGTACAACTCAGATTTTAGGCTATATCTTCATGGAATCGAATACAAAAATTTTGAAAAAATTCTGTCAGTTTAGAAAATAAGTGCAGGTGTGTCCAATTTACTTGTAAATGACTACGTAACAACATGAACTTGAACACACAAAAAGACGCTAAATCTAAAAGATAAAGCAAGATAGACCAAAAATAACCATTTTTATGGATTTTCCATAACACATAAATATCGAGGCGCACTAACATAACTTTTATCTCCCATATTTTGGATGTATCATAATAAAATAGTGGCTAAAAATTTAAAAAAAAATTACAGTACGTCAACAATATGTATATGAATTTGCACATACTATTTCGACATGATTTCATGACGATGTACCCTTTAAATAAAATAAACACGCTGTATTTCGAGGGGAAAGCAGGATCAACTAAAAATAACAATTTGTATGGGTTTCCTGATGGAAAAAATAATATGCCCACGCTAATAAAGTAGTTAGTCAATACAATAATAATATTTTTAAATATGTTGCTACTTCTGTACTTGAATATGTCTTTGCTGTATGTATTACAAAAACAGTATTTCTCTTACAAAACTAATAAAAAATTTTGAACCAAACAATTACTTTAAAAACAAGGGTATTTTTGCCATAATAAATTAGAAACTTCGTCAAAGACCAGGACTATTCATGTGTTAACAAATCATTTAAAAAAATTATCCAATATTTCCGCAACCTCATGTTGTCGTCATAAGGGATACCTTTTTAAAATTACAGTTGTACAAAGGATTATTAAATAATGCATAGATCAGTTCTATTTAGGACTAAAAAAATGTATCTAATCTAAAAATGAAAATGTTAAGTCAACAATTCCAATCAGTAATCCATTATATTTGATTTAAAGAGTACAACGAGAATTCATCAGTATCACACAACCCACATGGAACAGAACGTTTCTGAAATGTTTCTAAAACGTTGTATTAAATTGAAATTTACAAACATTTCTCCCAAGAGCTCAGATACATTTCTGAAAGGTCTGCAAAACCGTAAAATGTCCGTTTCTGAGTTCAGCATAAGTTATATGATACATTTCAGAAACGTTTCCGGAATGTTTCTGAAACGTAATTAAATTTAGTGTAAATTTGGGAAAAAAGAAATCATTTTTATTTTTTTAGCAATACCTAAATTCATGAATAATGACAACAATAAAAATAAAATTTCAAGAAAAAAGACGCCTGTACGCGGGATTTGAACTGAGTCCAGTAGAATGAGAGGCGAATATCTTATTTACTTGACCAGAGTGGACGAAATACCATATGATTAAAAATAATATCACTATAAGATACAAAAACGAGTATTTTGGTTTTTCATCTTTGCAACTGAATTATGAAAATACAAAAGTGTGTATAGACAATTTACTTACTGAATTTTATTTGGAAACATTTTCATCTTTCACTAATAATATTTTTCGTCTTGTGATTTAATGCAATGTTCGACTTCCGTATTGAACTTGCATTCAATAGAGATTGCATACGCAATGATTAGTTAATACATCGTCGAATTATAAAAATATTTCGATGATTTATATTTGTATGAATGCAGTTGTAAGTACGAAAAACAAAAATAATGGTACTTGTACCTTATAAGAACTTTATTGTGTATATGAGAAATTTTGTCCACTATGGCCAAGTGGATAAGATAGGCTCGCTTTTTATCCAGGCGGACCCAGGTCGTGTCCGCGGTACGGCGATTTTTTTTCTTTATATTTTTAATTTTACTTTTATCGTATCATTTTTTATAAATTTGGATATTGCTAAAATAATAATAATAATAATTTATTTTTCTCCTGAATTTGCACTTAATTCAGATACGTTTCAAAAACATTCTGGAAACGTTTCTGAAACATTTTATACAAACTTTTGCTGAGCTCAGCTACGGACATTTGACGGTTTCAAAGGCGTTACCGAAACGTTTCTAAACTCTTGGAAGAATCGTTTTTAAGTTTGAAATCAATAAACGTTTTAGAAACTTTTTGTGCTATGTTGGAATTATTATTACCAATTCGCGTAATACTGTTTTAATTGAAGATAAAGTATAAACTTGTTGGAATTTTTGGCCTAATTAGGTTTTCATCTCCATATTAGATGAATTGTTTTGTCAACCAATGGCACTTATTTATGTATTATTCAATCATATTTTGTATGACCGTAAATTGTAAATGGAGCCGTGAAAATGTCAATATGAGCTTTGTCAAAATATTGGACAATTTTTAAAAATAATTTTTTGATAATTACACAGTCCTGCTCTATGACCGGTTACCGTCCTATTTCACGAATGCATTTTCACGAATGTCCTGTTTCACGAATGGTTTTTTTCACGAAAACCTGCGTCACGAATAACAATATCACGAA
>JAPYYV010009794.1:0-11716 GCA_030522625.1 Copidosoma aretas | reverse complement strand
TCTCTTCCAGGCCTTACGATTATGGCTCGACCTTTTCTTTTCTTCCATCAGAGTACAGGCGTCGAAACGATTGCAGCAGCAGCAGCAGCAGCAGCAGCATAAAGTGCGCTCGAGGGGGGGATATAGAATTTCGGATTTAAAAATACACACGCTCACCGCCATCCGAGTGATTTTGTTCTTTTTATTTTCCGCCCGTATCAGATCGCAGTCAGCGCTGTGGTGCGAATCAAAGTTCAAACAGCCGCCAACTGCCGCGCGATCCTTCCCCCATCGCCGGATAAGATTAGCGGATTACGCGCGTATACGCGTGGATAAAAGTACCGGCGATATCCGCCCGATCGTCAAACCGATCGGACCGAAAGGCATCGGCGCTCTGCCTCGTGTTTGCAGAGTGCCAAGCCCCCCCCCCCAGCCCCGATCAAGTAGCCGGCATTGGCTCGAACAGCCTTGCGAGAAACACCTCCAGACAGCCGGCAGCGATCGTCCGAATGAAAGAGGAAACAAAAAAAAAGAGAGGGGCTACTCTTCTGACCCCCTCCACCCAGCGGACACAACGTTGAAAAAAGAAGCAGAGATGACATACGCGAGGGACTATTTATGTGAAGTACATAACGTATAAAGCTGTTGCATGGCCTCTCTGGCCGTCTCGTCGCACCACGGCACGGCTGCCATCACAGTCGCCATTAGAACTCGGATCCGCGGGAGGAGAAGGTCCATCCGAACGACGTCTGGGGAATTAGCGCGGATTAACAGGCCAGCGGGGGGCAGTGTCGTCGGGCCTATACACGATACACATGTACAATCGACTGTCCGGCCCAACTGCGTCCGTTCCCCCGACAATGTTCTGGCATGGTTTCAAGATGCCGCACCGAAGATTCCTGTCCGTGTATTTTTCATCGTACTGTAATATAATATAACGCACCCAAACGTATGCGTTGTACAATAATTCAATCAAGACAAATAATCGAGCCGCACGAGCGCGGCAGTCGAAGCAAAAAATAGGGGGAAGAAAAAAAAAAGATTCCGTAAGTAGCGCTCGATCGGATACGTCCGAACAAGCATCGGCGGAAGCCCGCGGGCTGGCCGATCCGCTCCTCCAGCCGAATCTGTTGGTCGTGCGAATCGATTCCCCGGACGAATGTTGTACTGTTACATATTATACTACCCCAAGGGAGGGAGAACGATGATAATGGCGAGTATAGGGAATACACAACGCTCGCTCCTATGTGTACGAGCACACCAGCACATAATATATATATATATACATACGCGCCTCCGACAGAGTCAACGCACTGATGGCTCTCGGGCGACGGCGCACAACGGTAAATCCGACAAGTTGTACAATAGTCGTAGCTGCGTATTGTAGTGGTAGAGGTGTGACCTTGGACTTTCACGGTTCACCGAGCCGCGTTTGTATTTGGCGCGCTCGCGTGTACTTTTGTATACGTGCAGTGTAGAGCTGCTGCTGCTGCTCGAAAAGCTAGTTGATCTTGAGCGCGTGGAAAAAGGGGAGGGATAAAATGTTGATCAGGCTTCTGTGGTGCCGGAAAAAGTAGACGGCGTCTATTGTATTTACGTAGTATAGCGTTTGCATCGGGGGTAGAACTTGATTGGACGTAGGGTGCAAAAGGGGGGCTTAGGCTGGTCCATCTTTTGTTAATTTTTTTAAGGTGTACGTTTGGATTGACAGAGGACATTTGTTTTCTTTGTTAATCGGTACAATTACGAAATCTGTGTGCATCAGTCGTAGGATAATAGTGAGATGGTTCAGTAGTATTGCGAAATTTTTTTCTAGCGATAAAGTAAGTCGATTGGCGATCTATATTTGATCTGTACTTTTTCAAAATCAATAATCAGTTAAGCGTCACCGACCAATGACGTGATCGCTGATTCATGAAATATTCGTCAGCATTATCAACGTATTAACAAAAAAATTAACAGTTTTCTCGATTAAAAAAAAAAATTAACAGAAATCGTTCGAGCATTGAGGAACGCGAGAATTTCGAAATTTTAACATCGTTTCATAGACACATGGGTAGCATTGAAGGGAATACTTACTCTGGTGCAGACGGAAAGATCTTAAAAATAGACTCGAAAAACATTTTTCCTCGACGGTTTGTGAAGATATAGCCCGACAATGTGGATAGAGGAGAGTGCGTAGGGTAGTTCTACGCAATTACAGTATGTGGCATTGATGGACAAAACAACCCACTGAAGTTCAAAAAATATACTCAATAGTAGAAAGAATTGGGAAAATATTTTCAAATGTAATTTGAGGGAACACAAGAACGGGCACAAGGTTCAATAGCATCGTTTCTTAAGTAAGGTTTTTCGATTCCGCAAGATGCGAGACGACCGTGTAAATGTATATATAGGTGTGTGTGTGTGAACAATAGCCTATAGTTACACTGGTTGTATTTATGTGACGGCTGTCCTTCCGATGCGTTTTGTGAATATTTGTGTTGCTGATACTAGAGTGCAAAACTTTAGATTTTCGTAATTTTTGCAATTAGTTTCTTACACTCCAATGATACGATTGACAATAAAAAAGTGCATCTTTGAAAAAAAAATTGACCCTAGAAAAACAATCTATCAGTCTCACTAGCAATTAAACGACAATTTAGCATAACAATAATCCTAGCGTTCGTAAAAAAAACAAAATGCATTCTCCACCTGCACCTTTGCTGCTTTGTATACGTGTACACCCTGTTCATCAAAACAAAAATCAATCATAAAAATAACTCTGACACTCGTGTCCCCACAGAAGAATATACAAGTCCTTGATGCGCCGCAAGAAATTTGTCAAACCAATGGAAAAACCTCACCTTGTAAATCCCCAGCACCCGCTGTTAACAAAAATCCGCCCGTGCCGTTGGCTCCCTCCAAAAAAATCACTATCCAAAGGCACATCAGCCTCCAGATTTATAGATATTCCCACTCGTCGAGAGCCAGCTGCCGGAGATGACGAAACAATAAATACAACGGCAAAGGACGCAGAGGATCAGCCTACGTGTAAAACGTATGGTACAGCCCGCGGACGACGATCACCAGCAGCTGTCCTTGAACGTGTTGGTAAGTACATCGGGGAACGCTGAATATCTCGTACGGAGTGTCCTTTTTGTGCGTTCGCGAGGACACTGTATGGTACAGAGAAGCGCGATACACCGTGTCCCGCGGAAGAACCGATGAGCCTCCCGTCGCAATTTCCGCTCAGAATGTTTCGAAAACAGCACCGATGGGAAAATATTGATATCAGAAGCGAAAAAAAAGAGAAAAAAAACCCTATACCGTCACGGCTATAAATAATATCAATGCCGCGCGAATAGTATACGCGCATCTCTGAAAGCGGCTCTCTGTCGTGTAGAATTATAGCGCGTTCGGTCTACATCTCCGCAGAAACGGTCCGACGTATCGGTCGTAATCGTACCGCAGCCGCTAAACACTGATGCGAAAAACAGGAGCCTCTTTTGTTACATCACTGCAGTCCCTGGTATGCACAAGTGACGCATAGTAACCATTATATTATAGAAGAGCACAGCAGCAGAAGTGTATATAGTAAGTACGAGCTCGAAATTCCATAAATACACACAAGGAGTAGGAGGAGGAGGAGGAGGCGTCAGTCCCCCGCCGCGTATAATGTAGTTCAAGGGCCGCGCGCGATCGGTAGCGCCCATTGTCCGCGAGAGGCCGAAGGTCGTTCCTCGCTCTATGTATGTATATACTTACGTGTCGATGCACGCGGGACGGACGGACGATAAGATTGCCGAGCGACCGCGTGCACATCAGCTGCACTTGGTTTTTATATTTATCATACGTATGCACAATATGCACACGTATGCGTATGCAAGTAAGTACTGCAACACGATGCAGGGAGAGGCTAAATTGGCCGTTGTACAGTAAAAGCAGCGCGCGTGTCTCTGGTGTGTATATAAGTATTGTATACGCGTTACGGCCATCTGCGGCGGTGGTGGCGGCGGCTAAGTTGGACGAGGCCGTTTTCAACGCGGCCTGCTGCTGCGGCAATGGCCCCGAATGGGGTTTCCGGCCGCAGCAGGGAAAGGCGGAGCCGATGAGAGCCAGTTTTCGAGGGTTTTTTCTTCATTGTTTGTTTTTCGTTCGGGCAATTTTTTTTGTTTTTGTTTCCTCGGTCCCAATATCCTCCTCGATGTTGGTCTCGCCCTGCAACTCTTTTTTTTCTTTTGCACCAAACATCGCAGCGTCCCATATTCGCACGGCGATGAGTCGTATGAAACGTTCATCCGAATCGGCCGAGGGAATATTCATTACCGGGTCTCTCCCTTGTACGGTAAAAAGCTTTGTATTCTATATAAATACGACAATCTCGAAGAAGGAGAAACCGACGCAGCAGCGGCTCTCGATGATCGTTCAATGAACCGCCTGCACCCGCGCGACCAACCTTGGCGCTTATCCCGCTTACATATGGAGTACGAATGTATCATGGTTATATTATATACGCTGCGGCGAACGCGAGAAGCACACGTTAGTACATCAAACGGGAGCGGAAGGGCGAGTGTGCAGAGTATCATAATGATAATAGCGCGACCTCGAGGGCTCTCGCGAACCGGACCCCATACCCATATACAATGTACGTTCTTACGGGCTGCCTGGCCTGCCCTCACACGTGACCTCGGCTGATCCCTCGGCGGACCTTGAACGCGACCGACGCGACGAGCCGCGTGTGAGCCGGGCCTCTAAGTCGCCTGTGCATACGTATGCGTATATACTTGTAAATGCATACATACTTACCGCGCGCGATGACGAGGAGCGGGGGAAAAAAAGGATGGGGAGGGAAGAGTAGGGAGCCGATGCCGGCCGGCCGGCGAGCCGCACCGGGCCGCGGAGAATAACGAGGAGGAGGGGGAGGCAGGAACGAGCGTTCGCAGAAAGAAAAGAGGGACTGTGATGGGGTCCAGTCTGGGAATGCATCAGGGACGTGTGTGTATTGTGTACACCTTTTACCATGGCACAGGAGCCCTGCCGTTCGATGATCTTCTCCTATTCCGATGCTTTTTTTATTTCGCCGCTGATGCTCCGCTACTTACCGCTGCTGGTGTTTCTGCTCGCCGAGAGCTTGCAGGGCATTGCACGCGATGCACAAACGGGCGAGGGTGGCTCTTATCATGCGGTCCGGTCGGAGCTTCTCCATACGGCTCGGTAGCTTCTCTTCGCGTTCTAATTTGGCGCCAAAATGGCTTCTCGATGTACGAGGCGACTATTGACAATTGTCGTCGCTGTATTATCTTCCCGCGCGAGGTCTCCGTTCTGTCATCATCGCGATCTCTATACGTTTGCATGCCAAATTTTTTCCTAATCCGGACAAGGGACAACAAATTTGGGCCAACTTAGGGTACAGGTTCTTCTTTGCGACAAATCGTGGAGCTCTGAGAAAAAAAATTAAACACGGAGAAAAGAAATGGAGTAATTTTTACCGTGATTTTACGGTAGACTTGTGAAAAGAGAATTTTTATAGTAAAATCACATGCATTTTTACCGTAAGTAACTGTAATTTTTAACCGGATTTCAAGATAATTTTTACCGTAGTTTTACCATAAAAATTCCCTTTTCACACGATTACCGTAACGTCACGGTAAAAATTACTGTATTTCTTTTCTCCGTGAAGAAATCATCGATGACGCAGTCCTCCCACGAAGCAAGGGCCAAATTAGTCGTCATTAAGCTTTTCAAGCGGAGACTGACATTAAAAAACAACGGACATCGAGTCCGAGATTATTAGGCGACAGCAGTTCCGGGCATCGATATATACTTGTACGTTTCGATACGACCGAATCGGAAAAAAACCGAAAGTAGTGCGCATGTTTATCACGGCCAACCGAATCGAGCGATAGTCTACAATCGCCGCCTGCAGTCGAATATACAGTCGTCAGCCAGTAGTCGCGTCTCGGATCGAAAAAACATCCATCAGCCGAGTGGGAGAGGTGCGCGCGATTAGCAAAACCACCGAAGGGGAACAGGGGGAACTTTTCAATTGCCCCGAGGCGCGATAAATCAAAGCGGACAGTAATGAGCGCCGACGTCGTTGTTTCCTTCGTATTATATACCACACGGGCATATGTAATTCTCTCCCTCCCGCGCTCTGCAAACTGCACGCGGCACGTGTATTAATAGACGCGCGAGTCTGCTCCTCCTCCTCCTTCTCCTCCTACTCGTATTCTCAGCCATCATTCATAAGAGCCGCGAGAGAGGAAGGAGCGCGAAAGCGACGATATACCGCTGCTCCCCGTGACAAGATTATCATCCGCATGATGCTCGTTCATCATACTCGTTCCTGCTGCTGATGCTGCTGTTGTGTCTGATGGTGCCTTTGGCGAAAGTATACATGCAATATTAAGACTCGTCGGGCGTGCGATGCCGATGGTTGGCAACACGTGTTTTTATTCATGCGTATAATATACAATCCGCTACGCGTGCAGGCAATTTGTCCATACTCCCGACGATGACTCTTATCTAATATCAACGGCGAAGGGGTTAGAGAGATCGAATAAGCTGATGATCCCCGATACCCGTGTACGCGCGCGTGTATACGCCTACTTACCTGCCGCGGTGATTCATCGGCTTCGCAGACGGTCTGGTCGGACCGATCGATCGATTAATCCAGATAGCTGAACCGGCCAGATAGTTCGGTCGCGCCTGTATACCTGTGTGATGTATATATGTATAGGTAAGCGTGCGGGTATACGCGGCTCTGATGTTCACTTCTGGTGCCCTGCCTACCTGTTTCGATACAGGATGGATGCTTTGTTATTCATCTCGTCGAATGAAAATATCTAAGTATTAATAAACGAAATCTAAATTTTATCAGCAAGCTCTTTTTTTTTTCTTTTTTTTTTTTTGGTAATTTTAAAAGTTTCGTTGTCTCTTTGGCCCGCATACAGATTCGCATGCGCTTCCTATAATTTCAAGCCCACGGTGAATCAGCCAATATTCACCCATACACGTGCGAAATGTATGTATCTCTTCACCCCCTACTCCACGATGGATTCGCAATATTAATTGAAAATTTAATTTTTCCTAGCTCCAAATCGAGAAGAGAAAAACACCCACGACGACGACGACGACGACGACGACGACAACGCGCCGTAAAAATTCAATCAGTCCCAGCACGTGAACAATACGAGCCCACGCTCAATATTCCGCTCGAGTATGCTCGCGCACATTTTTTCATGCCGAATGAAAATTCAACGCCCGTCACCAGCTCCCCTACTGCACGAGTTGGTGCGTCACAATATTATGTATGTGTAAAAGAGTGTACCGTGCATCACCCACATACAGTTCAAGTTCATAGTTCAAGTGTGTATATAAATCGTACACAAGCGCTATACGTGTATAAAATGCACCGACCCACTCCCTCCACCGATCGGGCCGCCTCGTGCGGGCTTCTGTGTACGTATATATATATATATACATATAACATACCTTCTCGGTTGTTTACGCGCCCAAACACTATATTGTATTCAAGTACCCGCGGGTCATGACTTTATCATCCATCGTTTCCCCCAAGCGGCGAACAAAAATATATCATATGCGTATTATCTGTTGCACTATACCGATAAAACTAATGGCCAACACGTGGAGGGTCTTTGATCATGAATTTTCCCAGTTTCGAACGTTCTCGATCGTTGATTAAAAACCTTGTGCCTACGTATGAATACTAGGCGCATTAATACATGACGATCATGCGTGTCCCCGATGGGCGTGGGCGGATATTACATGCGTTGCGTAATAATAAGCCATACGGCGCGCGATTAATCGGAGCCTGTTGTTTTGCCACGACGCGCGGGGATGATATACCTGAACCCGAGACGGACTCGACTGCCGATTCCGCGGACGAGTCCAGATAACGAAATCCGAGAACGAGTCCACGAGCGATGACGACGGCGAAGACGATATTTATAATAAAGAGCACCCGACTATTGTGTTCAAGGACTCTTTGACGCTGTCTTGGCGAATCCACTTATCTCCGCGGGCGTCTTACTTACCGCTTTGTGTTTTCAGAGCCCGCGGCGGCGGCTTATCGAGCCACGAGTTTTCGCTGGACGCTCTCAGGCCCCCGCGGGGATCAGCGCTGGTGGGCGATTCAGCGACCCAACGGCGTTGCGGCTGGTCTTGTCGATGTTGAAAAATAAAAATATTCGAATGACAAATGAACAAAATAAAAGTCGATCGAACGATCGAAACTCGTTCGAAAGGTAATGAAAAAGCAAATTATAAATGGATATTTTTGATCCGCCTTTGGTTTTACTTTGATTGAAAAAAAAAAAATTCCGATCGAAACAAACACTTGGCTGGAAAAAAATTACGAGGGAGGAAAGGAAAGAGGTGTCGAATCGAGGCCGTGATATTTTCAATCATAGACATTTTTTTATAATTCACCAGACAATGTTTATTCAGACGATCTCACAACTCCCAAGCGTACAAAATGACGTGCTCACTGGGCAATGTGCTCAATTTTCTTCATTTTTTTCGTTTTTTTTTTTCGCCAAGAAAACAATTATTGCACGTGTTTTCAAAATTTGTTTACAAGTTTACAATAGTTCATGTACGTGTACAGATGTATACATATTGTTTTTCGCTCACTTTTATTTTACTTTTTGTTCCGCATACAATGTATTAATCTGTCTCCTGGGCACGTGTGTTTGTGTTTTTGTGATTTTTTCATTAATTACCTCTTATTATTATTTTATTCATTTTATTTTTCGTTTGTTTATACTCCAAGTTGATGTATGTGTGTACACAATTTATATAATATATATAATATACACATGCACATATGTATGCGTCCGTTACGCTGTCGCATATACCGCGCATTTGTCCTTTCTTTGCAGTCTTTCCCCGAGCGGAGAAAAATACGTTTTTTTTTTTCTTTTTTTCCAACGCACCGTTCGCTATAATAATTACTACGAGTAGTTTATGCATAACAGTATACGAGGATTTACAACGCTATAATTTCCCGCGCAGGCTTTTTCTTACTTTTGAGGATACTCTTCTACAGCGGATAGGCAAGGACGAGGATGAGCGAATTTTTCGGGAATCGGTAGGATCGCGACTCAATTTCATTGTACTGGATTTCTGGGGGGGGGGGGGGGGGGGGAGTGACCAGGTCTCTCTATAATTACAATTCGTCTCTCGACATTATCGCTAAATCTTGTACAGGCATATCGTTCCTTTCGTCTGTAACAAACAGCTCAATCTGCAAACTCGGGGGGATGTACGCAGGAATGACTCTGAGTATACAATATAAATACATTGAGGAGCGAATAGTTACAAAGCCTTTTTTTTACTTGCTAGACAAAGAGGCTGGGTGTACTCTCGTTTCGGAGCTGGTGACTCGTATAGGAATCCTGCCTTTTCTTTTTGTTCTTTGAAACTGCGTGTGTGCGTGCATATGTGGACATTTTTTTTACTTGACATTTATAAACTGAATGGCGGGCATACACAGCGTAGGATCGATCGGAGAGGGCCAGGGAGGAGGGAGTGTTTCGGCGAGATCGAGTAAGACGGGGGCAGAGGAGAGGGACAGGCGCGTGTTGTTCGCGACATTTTTGTGTTTCAACTTGCTGTATGCTTTTTACGTTCCGCGGTATAGACTCAGCATTGATTTCTCTGTTTTCACGTCTGTTATCGCGACCGCGCTATTTACAGCGCGAGCTGTTTGTTTCAAAGGCTATTCTTTTCTCTGCCTCCCGTGTGCCTAACTCTCTATTCTCGCACGTGCATGCAAACGCACGACACATTTAAACTTGTACCCCGGGTGGTTTATTATTATTTTTTTTAATCAATTTTTTTTTCTTTATTACAGTACTTCTGCAAGAGATTTTTTTTAAATTCCACTTACGAGCTATTTTACGTTTTTGTGGACACCTTTTTTTTTCGCTCTGGTATTTTTATTACAGTTTATAAATTTTCCTTTCTCAGCAACACCGATTCAGTACAGATCGAGTCGAATAGGTGTGGGTATATATATATATATATATGTGTGTGTGTATTTGTACGTGTAAACTTTTCTGCTCCAGCGAATTTTCTCAGCTGTATACTTGTGTGTTATCATACGTGTCTGGTGTATTTTTGCACTACGTTAAAAAAAAAAAAAAGAATATATAATATATTATACATAAGGAAGGTAAAAAGTGAAATGAAAAATGTGTAATTTAATTATACAGGTTTTTTTTATTATTCTGTTCAAATAGAGTTGTTGTTTACAATATATTTATAATATGTATATAGGGAGAGAGGGGCCGCCGAGACGGGCCAGTTCAGTCTCATTTGACGAAAAAACTTGTGTCGCGAATTTTATTATTTTTCTCATATTACAATAATATAATAATAATTATAATAATTATATAATAATAATAATCATAATAATCATACTTTTTCTTTACGCTTTCTCTAAATGACCAATTAAAGTAGTCGACAAAAAGAACGTGTTGGTTTGTCCGATTGCCCTGTCACTCATTCGCGCTCTTCTTGTATTCTCTTCTTCGCATGCGCAAACCCTTTGGGTTCATTAATAATTGATTTTTTTTTATTTTAATCTTCGCATCTAGCTTTCGCTCACTCGCTTCATATAGCCTCGGACGTTTTTTCCGATTACACTATATATATATATCATGTATATATATGTATATATATATACTCAATCACACTTAATATATACATACGCTTACACTCACTCGCTCTTTCGTACTTGCAAAGATTTATATATATATATATATTATCGTAACATACACATGCAAACACGTGTTGTTGTACGCCACATTTGATAATAAATAATCATTATATGTGTGTTGTATCATTTTGTTTTATTTTATTTATTTTCTTTCTTATACGATTATACACTATGCCTTAGATGATATTACAATAATTAATTAATTACTTGCATAAAATTCAATAATATTATATAGTAGAGTAGATGATTGATGAATGAGGTGGAGACTGTACAGGATGCGCGATTTCCATGATTATCACATGTAATAGATTTACTTAATCATTTGTTTTTATTTGTTTTTGTTTTTTTTTTCAAACGTTTTTCTCATCTTTTCTCCATCGATACTTTTTCCTTTTTTCACCATTTCCTCCTTCATCAGTCGCAACCTCATTTCCAGCACGAAGATCATCGATAAGCTTGGTTGGTGAGTATACAATACATACGGATGGATAAGCTCAGCTGCTGTTTAGGCGGACTCGGAGATCACGAATCATATCAACACTGGATCCCAACACTGAATTTATTTCGAAACCTTTTTCTTCTTCTTTATCATCACCATCATCATCAAATTTAGTCGTCGTATAAATCACGTCGGCACTTTAAACAATAATCACGAGAGCGTCCGACTTTCTTGATTTGTGTTTTTTTTTATTCATATATTTAAATATACATCTTAAACATACATATATATATATATATATATATTTTTTTATTTGCACTGTATCCTTCCGAGATCCATCGAGTGTGTGTATATATGTATACGTATAACATATATCTTCCCCGATCCGAATGAACTGCCACTTGTCGCGCGCGTGTGTGCCTGCGTCTGTTCGGAGTTGAGGAAGATGAATCAGAAAAAAAGCGCGGGAGGCCATCGATGATATTCTTCTCTCTTTATTTTTTACGTCCATCCCAACCGAGCGTCCGAGTCAATCATCTCGCTCGCCCATAACTTCTCTCTCTCTCTCTCTC
>JAPYYV010009793.1:0-11716 GCA_030522625.1 Copidosoma aretas | reverse complement strand
AACAATCAAAAAACTATGTATCTTTATATTTTTTAGGCTTGTAAGATGATGAGGTTCTATGATATAAACTGATTTTTACATTTTTTTCGGACTTTACGGACAATTACAGTCATACAATCAGCCGCCATTTTTTTTTTTTGGAAAGAGCCTCTCACAATCGTAAACTACAGGCTTTAAGCTACAAAACAGTATTTTTAATAACTTTTTAGATGCTTCCATTTTTGGACAGCGGGGGGGGGGGTAAATATTAAAAAGAATACCCCATATATATATATCAGGCATTCTTTGTCAACGGGAGACCCCCTGCTGCCCAAAATTATTTTGCGTCTAGAAAATTGGTTTTAGGCTTAAAATTTAGGTTTTTAACTCTCGTTTCCAATGCCGGTAGGCATTTTTGTGTATTATATTATTTAGATCCAAGATGGCTGCCAGAATCCATCAAGAGCCATGAATCAACTTTTCAAATCGTAGTTAATACCATACGAAACATTATTTTACATGTTTTAAGAACTGTTTTCGGCTGCATATTAGAAATCTACCAACAGACCTATGATACTCTGAATAGCGGGCTCAAAAATCAAAATGGCGGATTCAAAATGGTGTATTCAAAATAAGTGGACAAAAATAAATAAAATTTCACTTTCCAAATATATTTTCTTGGGTCTTCTAGATTACACATAACGAATCTCATGAAGTTAAAAAAAAAACTTGAAAATGGCGGATCAAAAATGACGGAACAAAGTTTGGGTATTTGCTAACGGGGGACCACACGCCACTTTGATACTATAATGAGCTTGCAAAGGTTAAAGATTGTTTAAAATCGATCTTTTAACCTCTTGTTCCTGATTACGATAGCAATTTTACAAAATTAATTATTTATGTCCAAGATCGTGTCCAGAATCCATCAAAAATCATGACACAAGTTAACAATACGTAGTTAATGGAGTATGACATATAATCTTACATCTTATAAAAGCATTTTTTAACTCATAGTGGTGGATTTAAAAATCAAAACGATAGACTTAACATAGCAGATACCAAGTAAAGAATAATTTTTTATTTTTAAAATTTATTCATACAGTTACCCAGATTGCACATAACGAATCTATTACGAGGTTTTAAAATATCAGAAAAACGTATTTGATGTGGCCAAATAGAATTATCCTTTTTTTCGTATTATATTTGGAAATAATCATTTCTGATTCAGCTTAGTGAAATGAAACGAGATAGATTTCTAATGGAGCACAAGTGTGGAAAAACTTTTCCCAACATTTGTCATGATTTTATTAATTTTTAAACTGTCGTGTCTTAATATAGTATTTATTGTGTGATACAGATTGAAAGTTCTATATTGTATGTCAATGTACTACCATTGGAAGCGTATGAATACCTTTTTATCAATAGATATATTCTTTTTCCACTATGAAAGAATGATTCTTTCAAATTTCTGGAACTGTGAGAGCTTTAGAAAATCTGCATTTAAAATGTTTCTGACTTTTTTCATGTTCCTTGAGAGTTTAATACATTGCCGTTATATTTTTCATTTGGTTTTGTGCCCAGTCATACAATTGGAGTTATTAAAAATTATTTATTTTAGTGATAGTGCGAAACAGCACTTTAACACCTTTTCCGTGTGCAGTCGTATGGCAGTGCCACTCTGTTTTTATAGAAAAATCTTTTTCGTGATACATTAAGTCAACCATCTTAAATTTGTTTTTAAGGTGCTGTTTCGCACCATTACTAAAATAATTTTTTTGGCATGCAAATTTTTTACTATATGTGAAGCTAGCTTTGTTTGAATTGTATAAACTGCTGCAGTGTCATGTTGCGTACTTTCTGACAAAAAAATTAATCTTTCATGTTTTAGTTTATAATTTTTCATATAATAGCATACAACCGGAAACACAGTGCATTGAGTATTATTAAAATGGAATGCCTGCTAAGCATCCTGAATAATAAACTTATAGTTTTCAGAAAAATCAAGAACTACAAGGACCTTACCTTTGCGTAAATTTTTTTTCTTGTTATCAAAATACTAAGACTGCTGTTTAGAAATGAATGAATGAGGTTTCAAAATTAAGAGCCTATTACACAATTCCTGTACAAATTTATCTGTGGATGGATCTAAAACTCTAAATAACTCTAAAACGTGTATTTTTTATTCATAAAGTAGACGTATGCAACTTATTTAATTAACAATATGATTTATACGACCTATATGTAGACCTTGTTTGATCGTTTATTATTCGTAACATGAAAAATAATAATAATTTACTCAAAATGATCAATTAAAAGATTTATGATTTGTGAAAAGTTTGTTAGTTGTAAGGGTCTCGTGATTTATTAAATTAAAATTCTAGTGGAATTGTCCGTGACTTTTACAGAGACAGTAAAATTTTACTTTAAAATAATCCCACGGAATAAACTTTCAAAAGTTCTATACGTTGAATACCACAGGGACATAAACATCGGAGAAAATGTCGTAATGGACTTAAGTAGAAATAATCTCAAATAAATCTAGTTGGTCTCAAATTATTGTGTATTATTTGCGTAAGATTTCATACAGACAAATCAACAAATCGTGATTTATTAAATTAAAATTCTAGTGGAATTGTCCGTGACTTTTACGGGGACAGTAAAATTTTACTTTAAAATAATCCCACTGAATAAACTTTTAAAAGTTCTATACGTTGAATACCACAGGGACATAAACATCGGAGAAAATGTCCTAATGGACTTAAGTAGAAATAATCTCAAATAAATCTAGTTAGTCTCAAATTATTGTGTATTATTTGCGTAAGATTTCATACAGACAAATCAACAAATCGTGAATTATTAAATTAAAATTCTAGTGGAATTATCCGTGACTTTTACAGGGACAGTAAAATTTTACTTTAAAATAATCCCACTGAATAAACTTTCAAAAGTTCTATACGTTGAATACCACAGGGACATAAACATCGGAGAAAATGTCCTAATGGACTTAAGTAGAAATAATCTTAAATAAATCTAGTTAGTCTAAAATTATTGTGTAATAATTGCGTAAGATTTCATACAGACAAATCAACAAATCTCTGTTATATACGTTCAAATGGATTTTTGTATAGACTTTTCTGATGGGCATCAGCAAGTATCTGTATTTCGATTACAGACGAATCTTTTCATCAAAGCCTTCCAAAATCGTCAAAGGTGGCCGAAAACGACCCATTGCAGCCAGAGCCTTTCATCTACATCCTATGAAGATTTTTGGTTTTGCCCGCACGATAAATTCAGAAAATAGACATACGCAATACAGGGATTCCATTAAAAATACATAATTTTCGATCATAATTATATTTAAGATACATAATAGTTAGTTTTATGATTCATGTGATAGTTTACTTTGTACTTCTTTTCCCAATAATTTTAAATGTAGTAAGGATTGTTCTTTGAAATTGTTACAATCATAGAGACTTAAAACTAAGAGCAAGATTTTTTTTTGCGCTTGGTCGATTAGTCCAATTCCTAAAGTCAGCATAAAAGCAAATCGCAGAAACTTTTTAACTTTCGGCTAAGAAATGAAATTCTCTAAAATTAGGTGCACACTAATGAAATTTGAAGTATAGTCTTGTTATTGGGTCAATAAAAAGCCTCATTTTCGTTTTTCGTTTTTTATGGAGTCCTTTAAACGTTATACGCAATTGCTTAAACAAATAGAAAAAATTTCAGAATATTCATACGGACGATTAGTTTTCCTTTTTTTGTTGATTTTTATATGAATGAGTACTATGTAAATTCTTCTGAAATTGCTTCGAAACAAAATTACAAATATATATAAATTTTAATATCGAGCACAGTGTCACCCAATCAAAAAAAAAAATCTTGTCTAATCGTTCCAATAGACTATTTTTTATTATAGTTGGGCTCATATTAGAAATAAAATGTCACCTGTCATTTCTTTTTAAATTTTTTCCTTTAATATCTATGATTTTTTTTTGATAAAGTACTTCTCCACATCAGCAACTATATCCAACTTTTTTATCTGTTGCATATCTTGGATCTATTTAGCGACCTGGCTATATAATATTCGCATTAAACTGAGTGATGTGCTAGAAAAAAAATCAATTTTCTTAAATCACGATCCCAACCTTTATTAGAGCTAAAATTTTATTGCTGACTTACAAAAGGTCGCACCATCAACGACCACAAACATGGCACATAAAAATATTAAAAGTTTCTTTTTTTTCTAAAAATGTGGGAACACTGCAACAAGCCTTTGGCATTTTTTCCAATTAAAAGCACAACAAAAATCGTAATTTTTTTAGTTCGTAAAGTATATCAAGAGATATTTCTGCAAACAATTAAGATCTAATTGGAGCTATTCTCTAACAGTCAAAAAGTATCAGAGAAACCGACTTTTAAAAAAATGTATCTAAAATTTACCAGAAAAATAAAGGTTACTAAGATTTGCTTTATGTAGCGAGAAAAAAGATTTACTTACTTAAAAAATCGGACAAATTGACCGCCCGATAGCTAACATGGTCAAAAGGAAACCAGAGTATGTGCAAGCCATGATTGCGCTCTTGTCCAGCAAAATACGTCTGAGCTGTGATTGACTTGGATCACCGAATCTAGAACAATGTTTTTTCATAGAAAATATCATTAACCCTATAGCTAAGTGTTTTATATATGCTATAAAGGTGTATTAAGCTTGCGATTATGATGTCAATAGACAAGGTTAGCTAGGTAGCAGATGCTTTGACAAAAAAAGAAAACTAATTAGATTTTAGGGAAAGTAAGCTCCATATTTGTCGAACAGAAAAAATGTTTTTCAATACACTGTTTTACTACTATGTCCAAAAACAGCCAACTTTGCTTTACTGCGGCAGAAAAAAAGTGAGGCTCTTAAAAATACCACTGTTATAACAGATATTGAATAAGTGACACGTAAATTCAAGCAAATTATAAAATTTTTTGAGATAAGAACCAAGAACAGAATACTAAATCACCAAATAAACCTAGCCAAATGCAATTTTAAATAGTAAATAATGTATTAGATGATTTAAGAGGATTATAAGGAAGAGAAAAAATATGAATCCTCCTTTAACCTAAAAACCCAATGTAATTAAACTTATTAACCGTAAGAGCAGCAAATAATTTGAGCAAGAACTATTTATTGTTTAAGATAATATAGTTTTTTTTTTAAAGTGAGGGTATTAACTTTTTCTTACTACTAAATTAACTAGTCCGATTACAATGTTTATTATTTAATGAGGTATCCACTAATTCAAAATAATTTTAAAAAATAGCATGAATATGAATCTCTAGCACCCTTAACCAAATAACCTAATTTACTGTAACCTAATATCTTAAGGAAAAAAAAAAAATTAAAGACAAAACTATTTATTGTTTTCATAATTGTGTTATTAAGAGTAGAAATAGTATAATTTTTTCATAAATAATTACAGAATCGTATATTTTTAGTCAGTCGAGAAGAAAGTAGCATTAACGTCGGAAAAATTTTTAAAATAGACTTAGGCACCCATGTATCAAGTTATACTTTTCCGGCAAACAATATATGTGGATGTGACTGATTACGCCAAAATTTGTTCGGTAATGATACTTGCTTAATTTTGGAAATAACAAGACGCAATAAAAATTAGATTATTTATATATAGAACGTCATATTTATAAACCAATGATAGAAAATATTATATTTGTAAAAATTTTTCAATAAAATTTGGAAAAAAGTGTTAAAATTCAAAAAATAATTAATTACTCATGTAAAAACAAGCAAATTGATCAAATAAAAGAAATATTTATTAGTGTATAGAACAGCTGCGACTAAAATCTTCTTTAAAAGTTTTTGGAAACTTATTAAATTCATTGTTTGACAGATTACTAATGTAAATAAACAAATATTTAAACGAGTTTGTAAATAAACAGTGATTTATTATCTAAATTAAAAGTAAGTGACAAACTTAAATATAGAAGGTAGTGACGTATAGCTCACTGAGGGAGATAGTTCGTAAATAAGTTGACACGGCTCACGGCTCATCTTCTCGAGATCTTGAGTTTAAATCTGGTGGAAAAAGGTTTTTTTTTAGAAATTAAAAATTTACTTACGTTACATGTTTTTGACAATAGAAAAATTTGAAACTATTGACCTACTTCCCTGCATATCGGTCATATATAAGTAAGACTTTAATTAAATTATGCCATACATGGAAGGATGCTCTCAATGTTTGTATTATAGAATCACAGAGATCCCATGAATAATCTAGGGGTTGGCACGTGGAGCGCGCGGAGAGCAGAGCCCCACTTGTATATATAAATGTTTTGATGTATACTAGTAAGGCTCCACCCTTTTGCAAGTTCTGGAGCCAACCCCCCAGTATTTAATAAGTGTCAAAAAAGTTTTTTGTAGTGGTATGAATTTTATACGATTTCATACAAATTTTTTGCATTTTTTAATATTGCCTGTGTGTTTAAATGTAAGTGCTTCTGTTTCTGCACGTGTCCTAAATAGCAAAAAGGCATATATTTTTGTAATTAATAATAAAATATGGTGATAAGCCTGCGCAGTGACAGGACTTATACCGTGCAAGAGTGAGAGCACTCAGAGCTAAGCAAGCGCTGATCAGCTGGCGACGCTGAAGCCTAATTTAAGGTAGCTTAAGAAGCTCACATGATAGGAATCGTAACTGTACTGGATAAGCTAAAATTTTAAAATAATATTATATAAACAGTTATCTTTAAGATAGCATCAAAAAAATTGTTGGTTGACGACGGAATTTAGGTGCAATGTTAGTTTTGAGATCGTATATACGAGTATATCACAGTTCTCACGTGAATAGTTAATAAGTAGGATAAATATATGAATACTTATGAATGAACTATGATATTTGCATTTTTGTACGTTGAATATCATGGTACTAAAAAGACTACATTTTAACAATATCTCGTAGGTTTGACAGGAGGCACCTATCTACGTACTTCGGTTGGATCGCACGATTCCCAATATATAGTCATATTATACCTAGTATCACATCATGTATGGAAAATAAGTATACTTTACAGTTCGTTAGTCAACTGATACCGGATGAGGACGGCACGTGCCCTAATTTTTTTAAGCATACAGCAATAAACATTGAGTATGTGAAAACAAAGTAATTGAGCAATTTTAATCGAAAAAAAATACTCCTTTAGGCCTGCCTAAACAGCCTTGCGTTCGGAAAATTCTTGATATATTCCGAGTAATATAAACATTTTCTCTTTTCAATGATTTGAGAAAATCCTTTCAGAAAAATATTCTGCCCTCTTCACAGTTCTTAAAAAAGTTCACTTATGCCTAACATTTCTGACGCCTTTACGTACTGAGTGACGCAACTGTATAAACACGAGCCCTTCTAAGCTGTGTGCAAAATGTATCCACCACTCAACAGAAATTTTAAATAAAATTTCTTATGAGTAATCATTAACATATACCTAATGTATCAGAAATGTGTTTAATAAGTATCAGATATATTTAAAATCATTTTGTCAGCAATTATGATGAGACCTATAATTGCACTTATTTAAAAAAAAAAATGATGGTTCATGGGCGATTTAATAGTAATTATGCACTAAGAACTTAAATAAATCCAACTATATATATTTAGATAAATAACACTATGTTACAAAAACAAAAAATTATCAACAAGAACTCTTTGTGACCTTAAAATACCTAATTTTAGACTCGATTTAAATATTCGACTGTGTAAAATAGTATAGTAATCTATTTTATTACATAAGATTAAGTTATAAATTTTTATAAATCAGTTTATTTTGTCCAAAAACTATACTAGGCCACACTATACGTGTAGTGTAGTGCGGTCTCCTTTTGCTAACTTTGCGACCATATCTGGATACGACCCTCACTTAGAATACCACGTGATCAATATGCTAGAAGCTGAAAATGTATGGAAATGGACCTTTGTAATGTATTCTATTTCTGCTCATGATCTAATGTGTGGGGTACCGGCGTTATTTGTTCTTCTGTTCCTGTAGGCCAGAACCTTGATAATTTATACAACACAATATAATTTTAATCCTTTATTTGATGATTGAAGAAATGTTTAAACATTTAAGCGTATCAAGACATATAACACTTAAGCGTATCAGGTCACTTTATATGTCTAATTTTGCACATTATTAATTTACTTGACATTTAAATCGGCTGGCACCAAAGTTATTAAGTAACTATGAGTTATGTTACTTGCATTGTATCACTTTATTCAACAATCAAATGTTTAAATGCTCGAGCGTATAGTGTTTTTAACATTAGTCGCTCGAGATACAGATGATTAGTTCAACAATCGAATCTCAAAGGGCAATAGCGTATTAGGTCACGGTGTACTATCTATACATGATAATAATTTATTTAACAATGAAAGTTTTGGCACTCAAGCGTATAAGCGGACTTGATAATATTTTTTTGAATCATAGATAATTTATTTGATTCATGCAAGTATATATAATGTTACTATTTGAAGAGGAAAATCATGGCATTATGTCATATATATCGGAGATGCAACAAATCTGTACGAATTTCTATAAACAATTTGTACCACAATTAAAATAGATTTTATTGTTGCATAATGGAAAAAAGCATTTAATTTAGAAAACTTTTTAGTATCTTCCCCTTGGCTGTCTTTAGATTTGAAAAGTCACTTTTAAAAAAACTCGCCCCGAAGGCTGAAATATTACATGCTATATAAAAATATTATAATATTATCTTATTAATATATATGCATGGTACAAGAAAACAAAGTGCGTCATTTAGCCGGATCAATTTTAGTTGAGCTTGCGCAGAGCCTGCATGACGTCATTATATACGATGTATATCAAATTGGAATAGGCAACTTTGTCAAATAGTCACGTGATCTTATTGATCAGGCCAAATTATCATGCTCATTAACTGTACCTCCACGTGGTGCATTTCTGGGAACGCTAAATGACTTACAATAATCATAACATGAGGAAAAATATGTATCATGTTAGCGAGGGGAGTTGTAAAGAGGCTGTGGAGATACTAAGAATTTTTATGATACGGATATAAATAGAATATGTTTGCATCAATTAATGAGTAGTAGAAAGAGGCGAGGTGGGGCCTAAAGAGGTGAGACGCGTGGGGGGCTATGGGGAGGTTGTAGGGGAACCAAAAATGTTTATGATAAGGAAGAAATCGAAAGTATGGTACGAGATTTCTTGGGGGGCGTAAGTAGGCGTAGAGGGGCAAGAATAAAGGGCTTTAGGAGTTACTTAGTCAATGTTGGAGAGCTGTAGGGGGCTGTAGGGGGGCTAAGAAAAGTTTATAATAATGCAGAAAACAAAAGATTTTTTCGATTTTTTTGTAGAGGGTTTTAGTAGACCTGTTACCCTATCGTGGGGGCCTATAAAAATTATGGCTGGGTGGGGGGAGGTGGGTCATAAAAGGTAATGGTGGCAAGGGGGTGTCGAAAAACGTTATCGTCGATAGAACATTAAAAAACGTTATTAGCTTATTTTCACACGATATCTTATTCTATAATGTTTCAGTGAAGGGTGCATGGGTAGGTGGGGGGGGGGGGGGATTTTACTTACGTTAAAAACAAAAAAACTATGTATTATGGAAAGATATATGTATAGTAAGGTGTCCGTTATTTACTAACTTGTTTTTCTCACAGTTCTCCCTAAATTTTAAGTTTATGACCTAAAACAAAATATAAGAACCATAAAAGACCTAAATATTTAAATTAACTCACGCCACAAAGATGATCCATTTCACATTCTTATAACATGGGAATTCGGCAAGTTCTACATGATTAAAATGATTGAAAAGAGTTAAGTACAAATCATAGGTATCAATTTTACTTATTTTTAGTATAATTTTTTTTCTACACAATCTATTTCTGTGAATTGTTACGGAATTTTATATGATTTAAAGAAACTTTTTACAACGATTGCAGTACAGTTAGAGACACAGAGATGCCTTTCACAATTATTTTTACGAAAAATTAAAATTTGTATTTAGTAATGGGTACTGAAGCATAATTAGTACTATGACTAGTCGGGCACACATCAGCGTGTCAGATGTTTCAAGTTATCAAGTGGAAATCTCTGTAGTAGGACTATTCTTAAAAGAAAGAACTGGAGAGAGAAAGAGAGATTGATAGCAGATGTATTATGCCAATGATCGAAGATCAGGATGGCAGTTAAGTATACAGAGTGACATGTTTTTTAATTAGCACATATTAGCATAGTTCGGAGGGGTAAGTGTTTATTATATATCACGCAGTTCCGAGAAAAGCCATTTATTGAAAATCGCAATGCCTTGGAAAAACATAAGGATGCTAACAATAAGTTTATTAATATTAAAAATAGTATTGGGCCAGGGGATGACCCTTGCAGAACTTCAGATGTTGTTGGACAAGAGTCAGTCCTAGTGCCGTCTAGACGCAGGATTGCCTGCATGCGGCCACTTAAGTATAAGTGCAACCACTTGATGGCTGTGGCAGAAAAATTCATGTCCACAAGTGACTTTAACAGGGCATCATGACTTATATTTTCAGACACGTGACGAAAATCAAAGGAGATATATATATATATATAGAGGAAAGAGAGACAGAGAGAGAGAGAGAACGCACTATAGTCAACTTCCGGTGAACTTACTAATTTCTCCCCTATACACATATACTTATCTCGTGCTTCTCTCTTATTTTACCAGATTTAACAGGCGGGATAATTCTATGCAAGCGGGGAAAATTCGGTAGTTACAAATATTTACTGGCGCCAATGGGTTCTCTGTAATAAAGTTATGAAAGAGGGAGTAAGGAGAGAGATCAGGTTAACTGATGCGGCCAGTCAGTGTAGCTGTATATCTCGCTGGATCAGCTTCGTTAGCATTATAGCCTGTATACTTTTATTTTTACTTGCTTTGTGTTTAGTCAGCCGTTCATATAGATGCCTGTCATCGTGTTTATTAACTTTTATATCGTAAATCGTAGAATCATGCAATTTTTATATCTGTGCCCGTCGTCGCGTTCGTAAATACGAGCCTAATCCTTTGAATTGGCGTGCATCGATTTTTTTTTCGTTTATTCGTGGCGCTCTCGCGTGGTCCTCATGTCATTCTCGCGGTGCTCTTACGTCATACTTGTGCTTTTCTCGTCTTAGTCTTGCTTCACCCTTGACCAAGACTACGACATCGGTAGAACTATGAACTCGATCGACAGTTGTACGATGTGTGATAGTTAACCTATGTTTCTAAGAAAATATATATTTCGAATCGATAAAGCTACAGATAAAATTAACGATGAAAAGTTACCAACAAGTAAAGAAACACTGCAGCCAATATATTATCACACGAGAGATCTTAATTATTTGTTGGACGACAGCTGCTCGATCGTTATATCTGAAATTAAAGAAATCTGGTTATCATGGCATGGTGCATTAGGAGTTCTTACCATATGGTCGTACGGTCAATAAATAGTATCATTTTGAAGTTATGTGCCGTTTGCGAGAAGCAATACGAAGAAAACGTTCAGAATTGTGGAAAAACAATTCATGGCTTTTGCATCACGATAATGCCCCTGCTCACTCATCTTTGCTTGTGAGAGATTTTTCGGCCAAAAACAACACCACAGTCATGCCTCAGCCACCATATTCACCGGATTTGGCCCCATGTGACTTTTTCTTGTTCCCAAAACTAAAGAGA
>JAPYYV010009792.1:0-11719 GCA_030522625.1 Copidosoma aretas | reverse complement strand
AAAAAACGGAGAAAGGAAAAAAAAAAAAAAAAAAAAAAAAAAAAGAGGACTCTGGGCAAACGGCACGACGAAAGCGAGGACTGCGAGGAAAACGGAAGACGACGACAGCAGCGCAGCTTCTCCTCTGCGCACCGGAGAGAACGGAAGAGAGAGGCGGAGAAGCCAGGAGGATGAGAATTTTCGTATACACATAGATATTTGGAGAGAGGCGCACTGCGCTTTTCTGTACACAACAGCGACGTCTCACCTTCGGCGCCCTCTCCTTCGAACTTTTTACTTGGATTTTGTTTTTCGTTTCTCCTTTCGGTCTGTCTTGTGCGCGAACGTGCGTTTGTATTCTTGTGCGCGTGGAGGAGGAGGAGTAGGACGACGAGACCGAGCGAGGGGCTGTGTTTTGTTTTCCGGATCGTTCGTCTCGTTTTTTCTTCGTTATCTTCGGAGCACACTTTTTATTTTGTCATTTCGTTTGCGTTCGAGTTAAAAGAAAGGGGGGGGAAAAGACGCACCGAAAAAGTCCTCGCGGAGTGTCGTCGGGCCCTCGGAGATGAGGCGGCGGAGTGTAGCGGAAGGACGCAGATCCAGGAGGCGAATGCGCGCGCTGTTGTACAATCCAGCCAGTCTCGGGACCCTATTTATGTTTTATATCAAATTATATATATTATATATATTATATATAAATATGTGTATAAATTTCTAATTTATTTATTTAATTGATTAATTTTATTGATTTTATGATTAAAACATCATCATCATCAGCACCTTAAAAAAATGTCTTGTTACTTATTGTTTTGTCTTTTTCTCACACACCATGCACAATTTATTTCATAATATTATTATTACCATTATTATTATTATGATTATTGGTTTGTAAATGTTTTATCCTCTGTTCAACTGTTTCCTTTTCATCGTACTCCTGATTTATGTTTGCATGCTGATTTTTTTCAAAGGTAGGTGTAATCATATTATTATTATTTATTTTTATCCGATTATCGTCCGTAGAGTTGTTTATTTACATTTAATTTTATGGGTGATTTTAACGAGGCTCCCGTTTTTATACAGGGTACCATGAAAAACGTATTCAATTTCGCCGAAAAACAATAGCTGTTAATTCTTGTACATCCATCAGTGACTCATTGTTTCAAAATTTCTTGAATTGTTCTTTCATCATTAAAATGTATAGTGGTATTACGGATACTATGTTTCACGATGGATTCACTTGTTTTGAAAAAATTTTAAATCAATTAAACTTCTGTTTGACAAATTTCATAATAATCCCGGGCAACACAAAAGTATAATGCATTGCACTTGATCAAAAAATCTTGATCGATGGTAATAAAAATAACAAGCATTAAAGTAAACGCGTACAACGCATCAAGAGAAAAACCATACCGCCGAGCCAATTCAATTTTCCAAAGCGACCCGGCAATCGTGCAAAACAATTGAAAAACTTTTTCTATTCGCCGCGCAGATACAGCGCAAGCAAGCCCGAAAGCTCACCGCTCAGCACGAAAGTCCGGGGGTAATTTCCCGCTCGGATTTTTCAGCCGGCATTAATTCTTTTGAAAGATTGTTTTCCCGGAACAACTTCTCGCGACAGTTCGGCTTTTGTGCACTTACGTATACGTATACACACGCGTATAATATCTATGTAGCCCTCGCGTGGCCAAAACCGGACAAAACAGGTGGAAAACAAAGAACAGGGTGGGGGGGAAAAAGTCTGGGGAAACAAATTGAAAACGCCTATTTAAAGCGAGCCTCGTTACGGTCGCCCGGCTTTTCGCGGGAAATTATTATTTACCCTCTCCCTCTCTCTCCCGCCCTTACTCTGCTAACTATTTTTTTTTTCTGTCGGTGTGCGCGTGTATCCGTGTGCAATGCTGCCTGTTTTTCTCCTCTGTCCTGTTTTTTTCTTCTTCCATTCTGGCTTACGTCACGAAAGTTACGCGAAAGGGGGGGGGGGTATGTAAAAAATAGAGTACCATCGTAGTTTTTGCGGCCGCGCGAGTCGAGAGAGAGATGGGAAAAAAAAGGAGCAAACAGAGGACGACCGTAACGCAAAGAGAAGAAAAGCAGCAGCGGCGGGGAAGAAAACAAAAGTCGAAACAAGAGGAAGAAGAAGAGCTCAGCGGCGGCGATAGAAATGGAGTCGCGCGCATAAATAGAGTACAAGGCCGGCGATTCGTCGTCGAGCGTAAAAAAACACCGGGCACCGGGATCGGCTGTTTGGCGCCCGGGAGGAGCCGGGCCTTTGCCGCGTGCCGGGCCGTAAAGTTCAACCCCGGCGCCCTAACCCCGCGCGCTGGATGTCTTTCCAGTTTACAATGCGCCGTGCATGTACATGTATGCATGCGGGCGCGGGCACAACGAGGGCGAAAGCGAGCCTGTATGCGTGATCCGTGTGTGTGCCGACCGACCTACTGATCCACTGCGCGTGTGAGCGTACTTGCGCCCTCTGCCGCACTGTAAATCCAACTGTGTTGAGGTATACGTACGAAAGAATGTTCAAGGAGTGGAATTTTTTATTTTTCAAGAAAATACACTCGTGTGATAAGATTTTTTAGGCGACCGATACGACCAACGATAAAAAAAAATGGCCATCACAGGTTCAACTCCCTTGCATGCATGTTGAATCCGCGATAACAGTGTTTATAGCACTCAGTAACACTTTTGTCCATTGATTTGTACTGTTGAAAATTGTATGATTCCTCGAAGCTGGTCGAATACTTGATGATGGTCTCGATTTGATCGCTGTGATGAATTTTGTAAATCATTGCCACCTTTGGATTGACAGTGCGTGAGGAAAATGGTGACTACATTTTTATTTCACGGCTACGTTTTTGAGGATCTTGACTCGGCGGCTATTCGTCATCGCGCACAGATCTTAAGTAAAAACAAGGGTCGAATCGCCCGAGCAAGCGCAACCGCGCAGAAGCTGCTTGCAAGGTATACCGCGAAAAATCAAGCTCGCATCACACGAACGCTTATTGCGAATCTTCACCCCGTCTCCGTGCATCAAACACCGCGTGTACACGAAGACGCATGATTTCCAGAACGGAATTCACGACCGATATTTCCGCGCGCGCGTAAATTTTGCCGGCACGCGCGATCCCGTAACCAGCTCGCAACGCGCCGGAGAGCTTGAAACGCGCGCTCGACCCCCCGCGCTGCGCACGCCGCACAAATATACACCGTGAAGAGGCACTCTCGCGCCCGGCGCATCATCACCACCAGCGCGACGGCATTTAATTTTCATATAGTCGAAAGCAGGCGCGCGGTAGAAGAAAGAAAAAAAAAAGAATACCGCGCGCCTGTGCGCAAAAGTCAGAGAGATTTGGAGAGGAGGGGGTCGTGAGGAGAAGAGTGCATTATTAAAATCTCGCGTGCGTACTCCTCTTATCCTCTCAACCGTACACTGTGTGCGTGTACTTGCGATACACTTCGATAGGCCCGCGATGTACGCGTAACGCGCGTTATCCTTCACTTTCCACCGCGGTCGGACGGTATCACTATAAATACGTGAGACGCGCAACCCCGGGCTCCATTAGCGTTACGACCCCCACCAAGTACACGCGTATGTGTGCATCCTACTTTGCAGCGCGTGTATAAACAGGTGTGGGTGCCCGTATAGCCCCTGTGCACACTCTTCGCTGCAAAGGAGAGCCAGGAGAGGAAAAATTCGCGGATAAGTAGACTGGAAGCTCGAGGAGAGGGGGGGGGGGGGGCAGGCCCGTATATGAGCGTGTATACGCCACTAAGAGGCTGAGAGCGACGGATGAAAACCGGCGCCGCCATTGCTGCGGGGGAGGAGGAGGAGGAAAGTAGGTTTTCGTACGTACACGTCAGCTCTCATCTCCCCGTCGATTACGCCATAAAGCCTTACCCCACCCGCGCGCGTTTATGCATGTACGCGTGGCGGGGAGGAAGGGGCGAAATAATATTTCAGAGAAACCGGGCCAACCGAATCTCGTTCGCGCTCTCGGCGTATCTTATTTTTTTCTGGCTCGAAAAGACTAAAAGGAGAGAGAATCCGGGTCGATGATGGAAAAATACACGGGTAGAATGTTATAAGCTTATACAAACGTCACAGGGTATACTGGCAGACTCGCGGTCGTACCCTCGGACGCGTCCCTTCCCATGGATCTATAGTGATAGCCCACACTCGGCTGGCCGTATTAATATCTCGATGCCGAGGGTGTCAAAAGTTTGGAGGAGCACCGGCCTCCCCGTCGATACGCCCCGACTCCGTCCGCATATCTCTTTCTCTCAATTTCGTCATGTCGAGCTCGGCTGGGGAGAGCTTGTCACGAGTGGGGGGGAGGGACGGTGCGCGTGTGCATGCCGTACGGGGGCGGCGATCCAAAGTTGCGGAGGTCCGGCGTCGGAAGTTTTCGGGGCCGGGGATAAGGGCTCTTCGACGAGGCTCGCGGCCGACTTTCTTATTCCGTCCCTCCTCTACCTCTCCGTCGCTCTTCGTGCTCCGGAGTGCCGAGCTGTTTTGTTTCTATTCCCGGTCTCTCGCGGTTGTGTATTTTTCAAATTTCGCGCGGGGATGGTGCAGGACGTCGTGAAAGCGGGAGCTGTCGCGGGTTTCAGCGTCCTATATTCCTGAAGTCCATCGGTAGCACTCGAGCGGGATGGAGATCGATTTGGTTAAAAATACCGGCGCGATGCTGAAATTCGTTGTCATTTTTCGGGGAAAAAATAGTACCCTCGGAAGGTGTATTGAAAAATAAAAAAAAAAAAAAAAAACGCGTCAACGTTTTTAGCGGCTGGTGCTTCAAAATTGACGATCAACCGAATGCTTGCCAGGACGTTCGTTAAAAGTTTTAAGTCATTGATGATTGATAATCCTTGGGAAAAAGATTTGTAATTGGTTGATGAATGCATTCACTGTTGACTCTTTGACTCGAAGAAATAAATATTCTTGCGCGTACGCTTCAATTCAACTCGTACTGTCTGTCCGTGATGGTGCGGGCGGAATCTTACGATCGATTGCTACCCTACTCATGTAGATTGGCGGAAAATATTTGTGTTAACGTAATCCCAGACTTCCCCTTTGCATTTAGTAAGTACTTGCAAGTTGACAACCATAGCATTCAAATATCAGGTTGGGTCATTGTCTGACCGCACTCGACTGTTTCTACTGAATTTCGCGGACTAGGTTAAAAGTCCAATAAAGTTGAAAGTACGAATAATGAAGCATAAATACTCTTGATAACGTGATAAAAAATAGAAAGTAATTTCTCATTGCGCTCATAATTGATAAAAGCGGAGGTTGTTGATGGTGCTCTTATAAACAATCAAAGTTTGGCGACACCTGCTCTCATCGATCATGCGTACCATAAAAATCTACCCTTCAGTTTGTTCGCACAATTTTTTCCTCTTCTGTTTACTCCTCTAGTCCGGTCGAATCATCCAAAATTCATCCCCACCGCTCGCTCGCCCGTGCAGGCACCGAAAGGCTTTTTTTCTTTCCTCCTCCGTTCTAACATCCCTTCCGAACTACCCAGCCCGGCATTAATAAATTACCCACCTGCACGCGCGCGCTTTTCCGCGACCGCAAGCCATTCCTCGCTAGATTGCAGCGAAAGAAAGGAAGCCCAATAACGTATCGGAATTCAATAGCCCCCGCAACAACGGCCCCAGCAGCAACACCTCAGCCCCGTAATGAATCTTTAACGCCGGCACTCGAGCCCCGATGAATCATCGTAATCTTACTTTTATCGCTTCCCCCTCGTTGCGCAGCAAGCCCCGCTTTCTCGAGCGCAAACGTACGCTGCGAAAAAATTTGGCGCAGCTGCGGAAAGAAAAAAACAAAACCGCGGGCAGATGTCATGAAATATCGCTACGTCACCTCCCGGCGGTCCTCCCGACCCCGGACTTTGCTCCTGCCCCGCGAGTTTCTTATTTCTCCTCCATTGTTCGCCGGCCGCGACCGGCTTCTGGCCCGCACTCTCGTCCCGTCCTTCCCTCCCGACCGGCGGCGGCGAGGGGCTGCTGCTGGTTCTTCTCCAACTTCCCCCTCCCCCCCCCTCTACTTTCGTACACACCGCCGTGGCCACTCGAGGGCCTCAAAACTTTCCGCGGACACCGACACTGGACGCCCTGCCTTACGGATCGATATTATGCAGTGCCGCGCCGAGGAGACTCCGTCGGCCGGCTCACCCTTTTCGGTGCGCCGAGCGGGAGTGTCTCGAGTGCATGACGTATCGGCTTTGGGGGGGGGGGGAGGATGATGGAAAAATGCTGTTGGTAAAATATTTTTCTATCGTACATGTTTTTTTGTGATTTTCCGAGAAGATTCGGTTTTCCGTTAACTTATATTGAAAAAACAGTTTCCTGTGAGTGCCAGACCGGTGGCTTTTAAAAGTAGAATATGGAACGGAAGCTTCGATAATACATTTTACTTTATTCTCTTCGCCGTACATTTAAATACTGTCGCATATGATGTCGGGATAGAGAGCTTATTAATACTCGTGTCGTGCCGTGGCTATTCATCGTTATGACTTTATAACTCGAGCGCGTGACACAGTCTCTTGTTTGAGCACGTGGACGTACGGTTGGAGAAAACACTGATGATAATAATGGACGCATGGATGGATGGATATCGATTGCCATGTCCGGTGATTCGAGTGGTGCATGTGCGGTTGAAAAATGTTCTTTTCGGACTTGCACGGTGAAAGTATCGATGGAACTCTTTGATTTTGATCTTGTTTTATGAATTTTTTGCGTTAGAAAGGGAATACATTTTGTTTTGTCTAATCTCAAGGTAAAAATGTTTGACGCATCAACCGGGAAATAAAATTTATCTTTTGAAATGAAAAATTTTTTGGTCTCAAGGTTTAGCGAGGATTATTTTTTTTTTCTTCTACTCATTACGAGGTCGAAATTCCTTGCAGAGGAAAATATAAATTGAAAAAAGCTTTTTACAAAAATCACGTGTCCATAACTACGTTAAAACTCAAATTTTAAGAAAAAATGCCGTTTGAATTAAAAAACAAAAAAAAAAAGATGAAGAATAAAATTTCCACAGAATATTTCTAACACCTTAAATCTGTAAATGGGCGCTCGTAATCGAATATTAAACATCCCAATAATCTCGATAATTGGCCCCAACAGCGCCCAATAGAACCAATATTGCATTCAAAGTGTCCAACGTCTATCCCAAACTGAATAGAAGTGTAGAGCTGTTCATTTATTTTTGAGCGCACGTATATTTTATAATTCACAAGTCTCCGAGCTCAAAATATCAACCCGGCTAACTTATCGGATCACACCCAGGAAACGATCAAAAATAAAAATCTTCGCGACGACGCTTCCAAGCGTCTAGCTCGCAAATCAACTTAGCGCTCCCATCGAGCTCGGCACCCGAGAGCCCAGAGCTTCGAACCAAAACTTCAACGATCCGCAGCAGCAGCAGACCAAATAAACCCGGTCGCGCATCCCCTCGGACGTCAGAGAAGGTCCAGCCCGATTTTTCCAAGGCAACCGGCCAAAGCTTCGACTTCGAAGTCAGAGCAGAGAGAGCAACACACTCTGGCAGCCGAGCTACAACTCGTATTATAGCCATACTGCAGGGACACCGCATGATGGATCCCAACCGCGACGGCACAACTTAGCAGAACGGAGGGGATTCGCGAACGAATTGCGCCCGATAAATCTCCCCTTCGGCAACAGCTGCCGCGCGAACCCTGCGTAAACTACGGCGTCGTCGTCGTCACTCGGTTAATCATAGTTATAGGTATAATAACGCGCATCCTACTGCTGGCGGGGGGACGCGTCGTCTCGATGCGGCTTGTTATGTCTCTCGCGTGATGTGTCTTACATTTGCCGCGCGCTGTTTGTTTTGCCAGTGAGTTTTGGGGGAAGGGATGCTTGATGGTTGATCATGTTTTTTAATTTTTGTCCTCTGTTTGTTTGGATACACGAGTATTGGTATTTAAGGGATGATTGTGCTTTCGCGAAGAGCTTTTCACTGATGGATCGTTTCACGGCAGCGAGGACTGCGATTCGGAGATCGCTCGATGAAAATATGCAGTCGTAACTTCAAATCGTTGCCAGTAAAGTACAACGGAGGGGCCCGGGCGCGTATGCATCACTTACACCCCGGGCAGGATGAACATCTTGTACATAGACACGCTGATTCCCGTCGGTCGTGATTTTCAACCTCGCGGCGTTCCTCGAGAGATCTAAATTTTTTTCACGAATCACGAGCCGTAAGGGGTGAATAAGCGGGGGAGGGAGTTAACAAGCGGAAGGGAGGCTTGCATCGAAAAAAAAAAAAAAAAAGAAAACGACGTATGGCAGGAGGGTTTTGAAAAATTGAAAATAAACTCCCGGCGGGCGGATTCTCACCGCGTATCGATTTATTTTGTGATTTTGTGCCTCGCTACCAGCAGCAAGTGTATCCGTATTTCAAGTACGTAGTCTCCTTACGTATATGTGAGCGCGGGTATGCAAACGAGAGGGCGGCGTGGTTCGCCGATGTTTGTATGCGGGATGAGGGCAAGCGAGAAATGGTGAAGGTGCGTGGGAAATTATTCCGCGAGAAAGAGGACCTTGATCGATCGTTTGTATGAGGGGATCGGTATGATATCCACTTTGAGCTTGGATTCGTCTAGCTACCTGGTTATCATACCGGCTGAGCGAGGAGAACGAGGAGGAGAGGAGTGAAAGAGAAACGCGGTATAGTGGAGTTCTGGATGAAAGTGTACTCTGTGTTTCCTCGAGCTCTACATGCTTGTAGGTATACATGTACGCTCTGTCTTTATTTCTCTCTTGTGTGCTAGTGCTGATGGTGTCGGTATGATTATGGAAAATGGATGCCGGTGTAGCTGTCGCTTTGAAACTTTTTCCTCTCACACAGTACGCTTGGGTTTTGCTGATTTTTGAGGATTTCCGATGTTCCAAAGTTAAGAGAGAGGGGGAGGAAGCGTGAGAATAGTGTTGAATTTGATATTGAAAAAGGGTGGTTCGAATTAAATTTTGTACTTTCAGCCCATTACATGATGAATTTTCGAATCGAATGTTGGATGTTAATTATTCGACGGAGCATATTGGGCGTGATAAAAATGTCCAGTTTTATTTTCCACAAAACGCGCAGCAATACTAAGTACATCGGAAAATCGACGCACAGATTCGTCCCCCAAAAATCTTACGTTTGATTCGATCGACGCGCTTGATGGCATAATACTCAAAATCTCCATCTGCATTGTTCGGAACAAAAAAGTTACGCAATCACTCAACCAAAACTTGCCTAGCTGGCATAGTATAATTACAATAACCCCCCCGTCCCTCGACCTGCTACAATCGTCAGCGAAACTCTAACCTTTCGACAGCCCACAGAAGGTACGCTAACAGCCATCAAATCTATACGACAGTAGAACAGTCGGCGATCGGTCGGACCGGCTATGATTCCCCCCTCGCTGACACCATGACGAGGATCCTGTCGTCCCGTCATTGCAAGAATCAAGAGTGGCCGGCTGAAAAGGGTGGAGCTAGTGTCGTCGACGATCCGCGATATCGTTGTCGACGAGTCTGGGGTGTCTCCCCCCCCCCCCCCTCTGCCTCCCGGGCATGTCTTTGCCGTCAACTCGCCTCATTAATTCCGACCCCCCCGCGTGCCTGGAGGGCCGAAACGGCTGCGAAGTGCATCAAAAGTCCACTGAACCGTGAGCTCGTCCACTGTATAATATATATAGTATGAAGGGTAAAGCCTGACGGGAGCTGATAGCGCGTGGTCCTCAATGAGGCTGCATGGGGGGCGTGTGCGGGCATACGTGCTTACGTGGGCAGTGCGATTTATGTTGAGTATACGAGGGCAAGTGCCGCTCGGTCGATCCGGGGAACGATATCTGCGTGAAACGTTTTGCGTGGGCGTGGAATTGTGCTCTGCGAATATTATTTTGCGTACGTATACGGAATTAATCGTGGCAAAAAAGCTTTGGGTTGACACTCGAGTGTTTCACCGATTGTTAACTTGATTTCCTTTTTTTTGCCCATCTTTGGACACCGATCGATAATTTTGGACTTTCGATTTTTTCCACGTCCCCTGTCCAAATTGTGATTCCAAGAGTTTAAAAAAAAACTCTATTCAAATTTTCGTACCAACCACCTCCGGTAGAACGATAAAAAAAGCTTTCTCATCGTTTCCAGATGGTCAACCGGTTAATACCGTTTTCTAATTACAAACTAAAACTTATGTTGGCCTTCGAGAACTTGTGAATCCGAAAAACCGGATACTAATTGCGACGATCAACAAGTTTATCAGAAGAATAATAAAAATGATGCCTGAATGGGAAAAATTGTTGTTTCGTAATAAAATCTTTTTAATCTTTTTCCAACATTGTGACTTCCGCGCGCGAGACATCAACTTCAAAACTCTTGTGAAAATGTGCATAAAATTCATAAAAACAAAAGGCTGAGAAAAAAAAACTGCCCCAATAAGCCGAGTTCGAGCAAGCCTCGTGCCGATTAATCAGCGATGCTTTCTTTTTTTTTTCCCCCATCAAAAAAACAGTACAGAATCTCGCCAGAAATGTTTTCCGCCCACGCCAGCAGTATTCGGCGCCTCTGATTCAGCGCCCAAAAGCGTTGATCGAAGCAAAAACACTTCCGCCGCGCCCGATAAAATAATCTCCCGAGCGCGAACACGTGCACGGGCGTTTTTCCCCCGCAGCTATCGCTCGCAAACGGCGAACAAACAGCTAAAGGGGCCGGGGAAAATTACCGCTCGCGATCCCTCGCCGTATACACGGCCACGCGGCCCGCGGTCCAAATCCGCGGCTCGAACAACTCCCCGCCCACGCCGGGGTATTGGATTTTTCGGGCTCGCCGGCTGATTGTCCGGTCATTGAGAATAATCCTCCCGTGGCCGTTCCCTACCGGTTGGAAAAGCGGGGATGAAGTGCCGCAACGCGGTTGCGCCCGAACCTTGGAGTTACAAGCTGGACGTCGCGGGGAACGCGCATCGCACGTTCGCAGTGCAGCAATAAGGCGCTGTCTAGATTTTTAATCTTAGCGTGATTCTGTTTATATCTTTTCTGGTCGGAGATACTACGATCCTCTAATTCTAACGCGTTGAAATTTGTAACAGCACTTTTTTGCGCGTCCAACGATCTTCTTTTGAATTCTGGTGAATGCATCGATATAAAGGACCTCTCGTGTTGTACTTTGCGCGGACCGGGATAGCACCTTCTTTCGCTCAACACTCATATAGGTGACGATTTGTTTTTTCGTTTTTTTTGTTTTTTTTTTCTTATTTTTTAAAATAATATTTTAATCAAACACCTCGTACCAAAAATCACGCGAATAACGGTGATTAGAGTAGAGCCCTTCCGCCTGCCCGATTCGACGGTCAAAGGGGGGGTGTAATTTAATGCCGCTGTGATCCGCGCCGTAAATACATCAAAGAGCACAGAGCCTCGCGAACGATGATTACGAATTTAATTTTTAATTAACATTGTAATTAAATTTTCGCCAAAAAAGAAAAGAAAGCCGGCTCCGCTCCAACGAGGACGGTTAATCACGGGCCCCGGAGCCCTCGGCGCCTAATAAGCTTAAAGTATATTATAATTTTAAAACACACAAGCCGAAAACGGATCAGCGCGCGGCTGCGCTGAAAATAAGCCCCTGATTAATTGGACTGCACGTTTTTCGACCGATCTCCGAAAAAAAAAAAAAAAAAAAAAGAGGCGTCCCCCGCGGCCGCGCCCCCCCC
>JAPYYV010009791.1:0-13307 GCA_030522625.1 Copidosoma aretas | reverse complement strand
ATATATATGTGTATATATATATATCTATATATATATATATATATATATATATATATATAAGGAATAAATATCTACAAAAAATTGGACAGGTTACGTAATGTACTTACACATGTATCAGAAGAATTAAAAATGATGAGATATATATTATATATAAATTTCAAATCATTGCAAATTCATAAACAGGATTCCATAATAATTAAGCAGAAAATATGGATTATAGGTAAAATCAAATGATGCTAAAAAAAAAATGAGAGTAAAAATAGAATGAAAGACTAATGTAAAAAGGATAATCGAAATAATACAAGATAAAAAAATTAGATTAGCCTGAGAAAACTAAGCAAAGTAGAAAAAAAGCAAATGTAAATAAGTTTTGGCAATCTATTAAAAAATTAAAACAAAAGAAAAAGAAGGATGGTATTTCTGACATGTTGAAGAATGTTTAATCAATTAAGTATTGTGTTCTATTCAAAATAAAATCAGTATTGATTCAAGTGGATATGCATTTTAAATAGTTATGAAATAAGAAAAGGAAATGTAGAAGTCAATTTCAGGAAGTAAGAAATAATTTTTAAAAAAATGTTTAAATATAAATTTTAAGTGAGAATTTAACAATGATATTTAATAATGAATTCTAAAATGTTCAAAAATATCCAAAAAAAGGCTCATAACTGTATATGTAAAAACAATGATTACATATGTATCAATATTAACCATAAATACGAAATAGAATCATTATCGGTATTAAATAAGTATCAATTATTTGATAAATCAGTAAACTTATTTCATTGATTGACTATGTTTATTCGAATTTTAAGCTAATTTTAATGAGATCGCTTAGGTTATCTATATTTATACGCATATGAGTAATACCACCTAACTTTGAAAATAAGTATTACTTATCAATTTATATAATGTTTATGGATAAAGTGAACTTTCATACATATAGAGATTTTAAGTATTATGGTACAAATACTCAACACACCTTTTTAAGCATAAGTTATTGAATCTTATTAGTATTAGGCTCGAAAGTGTACCGATTCAGTGACTTTTCAAGTGTTACTAGGATTTTTTTCTGCTTCAATAAAAAAAGCTATCTCTAGAAAATTATGAAAATAACAGGGATTTGGTATTTGTATATAAGATTTAGAAAATCGTACACCTGTAAGCGTGCCTGCTACTCAAAAAAAGTTATAACTATATTTCTGAGTGTTACCGATTTTTGTAAAAATTTACTTATCAACAATTTTTTCCGTATAAAATAAGCTATCGAATTCTTTTAACTTCCCAAAGCGATAAATGTTTTTCAAAAGTTAAAAAAAAAATTGTTTATCTATTTGTGAGCGTGCTACCCAAAGTTTTGTATATATATTACTTTTAAACTTGTTCTATAGCGCGTAACAGACTATAAAAATCCTTTAATTTGAGAGGCAGAATCCTAATTTATATGAAAAGTAACTTTTTTTTGGAGTAAACAACTCCTTGCACTCTTAGAAAAATAATATCAAAAGTCTTCATCGAGAAATTGTATTGAACCAAAATTATCTGACATTCAAAATCCTTAAACAGTTTACAGATCTTATCATTTTTAGCAATAATTGAAATGGCTAAAGCTCTGAAGGGAAGCATGATAGTAAGCTTTCTTGAAGCTTAAATTAAAGCTTGAATTAAATCCTTTAAATCACACTTTTATTTTATTTATGCGTTTGTTTTAAAGTTACATTCTATAAACCATTGAGAAATTACACTATTACGAGTTACTGAAGTTTAAATAGTGTTTTTTAGTGAGTTCTTTAATTTGTTACGTAAAAATATAACATCCGACGAAAAAGTGTATAACATTTTATGCTCAAAATAATCCAAAGGATACGGTAATAATTATTAAATATTAAAAATGTGAAGTTTTCATGTTGTTGCTAATAGCTGGTTACTAATAAAAAAAGTTATCTTTAAATATGAGTAACGCGGATTTCCACCTAATATTGGCAGAGCATGGTAATAAGGAGAATAATTCTAATTAGAATGCATTGGATTTTTTTTCTTTTTCAACCGAAAATCGAAAAGTTAAAAATTCGTTGGAATAACTCATATTTGTATAAAAAAAATACTTGTTTTTATTATTTAGACATAAGAATAAAAATATTTTGATACGGGGGTTGGCGCTCGGAGCGTGCAAGTGGCGAAGCCCCACTGTTATATATATATATATGTATTACTAGCTAGCTGTTACCCATTGCGGCTTTGTCCACGATTATTTATTTCATTTTTACTGTTATTGAAGAAAGTATTAATTCAAAAACGTACTAACAAAAAATACTATGCAAATCTTATCGCAATAATTACTTTGCATCTATTTTTCAATTATCTTTTAATATTCGCAAGTTATACTTCATTGATTTTTTTTCCGACTACGTATATACTAGCTAGCTGTTACCCATTGCGGCTTTGTCCACGATTATTTATTTCATTTTTACTGTTATTGAAGAAAGTAATAATTCAAAAATGTACTAACAAAAAATACTATGCAAATCTTATCGTAATAATTACTTTGCATTTATTTTTCAATTATCTTTTAATATTCGCAAGTTATACTTCATTGATTTTTTTTTCCAACTACGTATATCAATTAATATTTTTTCTCAAACTACATTAATTATTATTTCAAACATGACTGCGTTCTACATATTTTCATACTACAATATCTTTCTTGTCTGCGTGTGCTCTTTTAAAGTTTTATAACATCACAAATTTATGTAAAACATATATTAGTGTAAACAATTGGTCGTGTAAATAATATGTATTGAAATTTATGCAGCTGTATTTTATTGGAATAAAACTTTCATCGTATAATGAAACAACATTACAAATGGTTCTGACACTTCTAGGACGATTATCTACATTTCGTACATCGTAAAAAATTGGGGGTTGTAATCTTCTACAATGTCTGTAATATGTAAGAATTTTTCGAGTAGGGGTGTGCGTCTCGTGGGTCGAATCGAGACGAGATCGTCTCGATCAAAAAATTGTGGGTCGAGACGAGACGAGACGTTAATCTCGTTTCGTCTTGGGTAAAGTCGAGACCCACGATTTCTCGGCTATCCCTAGATAAATGTCAAAAAACCCGAGATTTTTTATCTCATCTCGCGAGATTTCTCGTCCCCAGCAATAAAAAAAAAATCTTATCTCAACCCAAGATTTCTCGGCTATCTTGGACTTAGACCTCAAGAAACCTAAGATTTCCCGGCTATGCCGAGGGCCTGATCCTCTAAGCGTATTGTTCGTGAAACAGGTATATCTTGCTGTAAGACAGTATCATATCGCTGCGAGACAGTATCTAACGGTGCAAAACAAGTATTGAAAGTCGAATATTTTTAGGAATGGCTGTACAAATAACGACATAACAATCTCTATGCCGCCAAAGTTTGTGAGTGTTGAGCTCTGTCACTACGACACGAGCAAAATTATATCTGTCGATATTACAACATACAAGTCAATTTTGACACGACACTAAATTTTGCTCGTGCCACGCCGTAGTGACAGAGATAAGCACTCACTAATTTTGGCAGTATACAGATTGTTACTTCGTTATTTGTACTGTCATTCCTGAAAGCATTCGACTGTCAATACTTGTTTTGCACCGTAAGATACTGTATCACAGCGAGATGATACTGTCTTATAGCGAGAAACGCCCGTTTCACTATCGATACACTTGGAGGATCAGGCCCCAGGGTTAATTCTCGAGACATAGTTATATAAAATTAAATATCTGCTAAATTCGTATATTTCAGAATGCAACTCCACTTTCGGTTATTTTACCATCTTGAATACCTATTATTTACCATTATCTACTATTTTTCAGTACTTTTGAATGTTACTGTACCATTTTTAATTAATTATTAAAAGTAACGTATTTCGTTTTAAAGGAACGTTCCGTTCTTCAGGTACATCCATGCCGAGCAGAGCAGCGCATACTGCTATACCCTCCGCTAGTCAGTTCTTCTGGCAAGTGTATTCGTAAGTACGTACAAAACTCTCCACACCCGTGATTTCTTCTCTCCGTGTACAAATTAGCTACAAAATATCATGCTAATTAGATATTTCTCTGAGCCTGGGATCAGCCGATACGTTCATGAGATCTGCTAGTGTGAATTTCTAGAGATCGGTAAGCTCTATAAAATCAATACTTCCACTACAAACTTACTTTCTTTATCCTGTAAGATATAGTGCCCTCAAGATAATTTTGTTTAACCCAAAATATTACGAAACACTTTTTTGACCTATAAGTGTCATGTTGCTTTGACAGATTTTCCGATTCCTCGCGATCTATGGGCTCTACAAAATTAATTCTATCACTGAAAATATACTCCAAATTAGGTACAAAATATCATGCTAAGTAGATATTTCTCTGAACCCGGGATCAGCCGATACGCACATTATATCTGCTAGCGTGAATTTCTAGAGATCGGTCAGCTCTGCAGAATCCAAACTCCCACTACAAACTTACTTTCTTCATCCTGTACGAGATAGTGCCCTCAAGATAATTTTTTTTAGCGCAAAATATTTAGAAACACTTTCTCGGCCTGTAGGCGTCATGTTGCTTTGACAGATCTGCCGATTTCTCGCGATCTATGGGCTCTACAAAATTAATTCTTTCACTAGAAATTTACTACAAATGTGCTACAAAATATTATGGTAATTAGATATTTTCGTGAGCTCGGGATCAGCCAATACGCACATAAGATCTGCTAGCGTGATAACACGCTAGCAGATCATCGATTATCTCAGGATCGGTGGGCTCTACAAAATCATTTCTTTCACTTCAAATTCACTACTAATCAGCTACAAATTACTAGTAGGTTTAGATGGTGGGGTTGATCATGTGATCTGATAGCGTGATGTACGTCTTGGTGACGCCGTCATTCAGACATGAGATGTTGCAGGACACCGCACACATCGTATGCGTTTTCCGTGTTCGTAAATATTAAAAATTTTTTTACGAATTATTGATTTTCTCAATTAAGTGTTTAGAGGGAATACAGCCAGACTGTGCTTTTAATTGTTTAATTTAATGTAAGGCTGATCATAGCCCGTCCAATCTGCAATGTACATTTGTGGCTACGTTGTAGATATGATATTGTTTATTTAAAACATTTACTTTATTTCATAAGATCTTTCAATAGCATAGATTCGCGAGACAACAAACTTAATAGATATTTCGTTAAACAATAGAATGAATTTTTACGTAAAACTCAAAAAATTGATATACATGATATTCATATTTATATACATAAACTTAAAAGTGAAATTTAAAATTTAAAACAAATTCTGAAAATTCTTCTATCCACTTTTTTAATTGAATTGTTTGTTGACTATTCCAATTAAAAATTGTTATGTTTTAACTACAAAGAATTCTAATAGATTTGACAATAAATAAAACCGGATACAAAACAATTACAATAGATATATTTACTCCAAACCATATACTTATATTAAAAGACTAATAAGTTCCGGAATAAGAACAGTAGTAATATTCTGAAGTATCTCACTGATGTCGATTTACCTGAATATGTTATGAATACCTTAAAATTAGGCACTAACTTTAATTTTACAGATAAATTAAACAAACGAAACATTTTTCAAATATCTTGTGCTATATACTCTGCTTTGCGTTCAAATAAATATTGACAACAGTCGTGCCGACAGTATCAGACAAAATTTTACAAAAATTATTGAAAGCAATGTTAAGAGTCTTATTAATCAAACTTATGTTGATAAAACTTTAAAAAAAAAGATAAGACTTATTGCTAAATATTTTGGGGTTCATCCGCATATGATTGCGAGCAGAGCTGATAAGGGTGGCGCTTTGGTTGTATTCAGTAAGTCTTAATATATTGTGAAATTGAAAATTCATTAAATGATGTTAAGTATAATAAACCTCTTGTGTCCGATCATCGTCCATCCTTAAAAAATGCTAGCAAAAAATTAGTTATAAATGGAATAGGTGTGGTACTTTCAAAACTATAAATATCAATATGAATAGGAGTCTCACACCTGAAATAGGTAGTATTGTCTGCAAAAAGCATTGTCTTTAAAATTACTTCTAAATTATTTATCTTATCATCCAGTCCATGTTAAGAAAAGTCATATTATAGGTATAATTGACAAATGTTTTAAATTACTTGAGCCACAATTAAGAAGTAAAAATTTGCTAAAAATTAAAGAAATGCTAGAAAAAATTAGTTATTTATCAAGCTTTTTAATCAAGATGATAAATAAAGAGTATGATTTCTAAACAGTCATTACAATAGAGACAATTAAAATGATCGTGTATCTACATTAAATAAACCTAAAATAGTTATACCGTTTCATAAACGAAGTAATAATGGTTTGTTAAGACTTTCAGTCAACAATTCTTTTTCTGTGATTTTTACTTCAACTGAAACAAATATAATTGAATTGAGCAAAGACGTTGCATTGAAGATAAATAAAAGATTAACAATAGATAAAATGAGCTGTTGTAATTGCAACATAGATTATATTGTACAAACGGGACGTAAAATAGAAACTAGATAGGATGAGCATTTAAAAAATATGAAGAAAAACGTTCTGTTTTGACTAGAAATACATTAGACTAGGGTCAGTCATGCAATCTTAAAAACGCAAAAATATTAGACATTGAAGAATGCATGTTTAAAAGAGCATTCTTGGAAATGCTGAATATTTTGTGGTTTCCAAATAACATAAACAAAAAAAACTGAGCCCTTAAGCTTTTAAATTTCATATAAAATACTAATTAATAATATAAAATCTCATATAAAATAAGTTATTCGTTTGATTGTCTCATTATTATATTATACGCACAAAACGTCTATTTTAGCTGTTTTAACTCTGAAATAAGCTAGTTCAAAGCACGTACAAACCACAAAAAATCTGTCGAACGCACCTAGACTGTTTACGTATTAATTATCTAAATTTTAGAAAATTCTTATTTTTAACTTGTGGGTTGAATAATTTAAAACAATTCAAAATCGTACCTATAATATTACCTTTCTAACCATGGACTGGATCTTGCGACAAATAATCTAAAAGTAAATATGAACAAACTACAAAAAATCTTTTAATCACACCTACACTGTCTATGTATCTATATGCTCTTCTAATAGGGCCTTTACATCTTGATACTTTCAGTATTAAAAGAATGAAATAAACACATCAACATGAGTTTGCATATTAAACTGCATTTTTATATTTGTTGTCAGTTTTTAGTCATAGTTTGATAAAATCCGAGAATAAGAGAAAAACACGTGGGTTCAGAGTCTCGTGTTTATGTCTAATGGGTGCTCAAGGCACCTACTAGGTCTAGTAAAGTTTTATATAAGTTTTCATTAATTTATCTAATTATTTTTTCTTTTTTTCTTTTGCATAAGAATGTGTTTTATTCTGTGTAACAGGTCCTTTAGAGGCCAGTTTAAAAACGGAAAAATATTGACCAGAGTAATTTCAATGAAAGAGTTTCACACTCCATAACTGCTTTCATTACATTAATGATCACATTTTGGAGTGAGCAAAGAGTTCAGAAGAGGAGTCTTCTAGAATAGAAAAACATTTTTTATTGTGTATTACTTGATAAATTTTTTGGTACTCTTAGTTTCTATAAATTGCAAAGCAATATTTACACTTAAAAAGATAAAAAAAATAATGACCATAAAATGTAAAACAGCTATTTTTTGTAAGAAAAATATGGACAGAGAGAAAAAATTCTTTTTAAAATGTATGTATAAGTTGTAGAAAAACGTTAGTCTTTCGACCATTTTTTAGAATATACTTTGAAAATTCTGAAGCATTGTTCAATCGTCAGGACGTTTGAAAATATGAAAATAAAACTACTTAGTTTGAATAGTTTATTTACTAAACTAGAATGTATTGTGGTTGTCTAACATTATGGAACTTTATACGTCTTTTTAAATTATCTGATCGTTTAAAACTTTTACCTCAATTCTTATTCTATAGATATGATTATTATAAGAATTATCTCTTCTTTTTAGAATTGCTAATTTCTTTGAATTTTTAAGAGAATGTAAATGGTTTACAAAAATCCTTTTTATAACTTTTATTGTTTTTTTTTTATAACAGGTAGTATTATTGTTATGTGATTCATAAAGAATGTGTTTTATAACCATATTTCAAAGACTTTAAAACATTTCTAAAAAAGTATTCTCTGTTACTTTTGACTATTACGTATGCATATCAATAGTTACAAAATTTGCCATGAGCGGATATAATTATTTTACCTACTAATATTTCAATGGAATTAGTTTTAATACGTTCAAGATATTATAGTACATTCTGTAAACTTAAGTAATTACTTATTATTTTTATAGATTCTTATGAGTGAATCTTACAAAATAGATAAATTGCAAAAATGTTTTGTTACACTTTTAATAACATACCTTATGCTATTTAGGTAAAGAAGCAAATTGTGGGCTGGCTACACGGGCGCAGGGCGGTAGGGTAGGAGGACTCAGTGAGAGGTAGTGCAAGTGAGCTACGTAAGTGGTATTATGGGGATATAGTGCGATAGGCTGCGTGAGTAGTAAGAGCGTGCTCTGTGGATACACAAGAAAACACATCCTTAGAAGAATTCTCAGTCCGAGCGGTGGTGGCAAGGGCAGGATGTGGGTGGTCTGCGGGAGGCTCAGCAAAATCAAAAGATATGACTTTTACGTGAAAAGCCTGAGAAAACAATCGAATCTTAGCGTCTAAGCTAAGAGGGATGGGGAGAGGGGGGGGGGAACAAATGACGATTGCCCAGAACAGGTAGACATTGAATGGATTTACCCGTGAATTTATCGGCTGCTACGAGGGGTGCAGTAGGGCCAAAACAAGGTTTTCCTCACCACTATATATATAAATATATATATATTTATATTTTTTGTTATTGTAGTGCTATACATCCGGCTTCTACTAAAGGCACTACTTACGGTACTTAGCACTTGGGAGTGGGAAGAGATAAGGGATGGGAAGGGTTAAGAGGTGACTGACAACTGTTCTCGCATTCACCAGGATAAGTGCTGTCGGTGAGGAAACCGCTTGGAAAAAACTCATCCCGCAACTTTCCAGTGTATTGCCTGAGCCCTGACCGGGCATCTACGTATAAACACCAGGACTAACGTCCGTATATACCACGGAACACTTTATAACACAAGCTCTTTATCGCCATAACCCAGGACACAGAAAGTTAATTAGTTATTGATTATTTGTAAATTATTAATTAGAATAATACTGCTTCGGATTATCGATACTGCTGACTTGCGAATCATGTTTACTGTATTCTTAAATGCTAACTATGATTTTTACGAGTAAATCATGGTATATTCGCCAGACACAAAAGTTGAGAAATATAAGTTTGGCAATATATTGTTGATTAAATTTTTACAAAACTTTTGGACATCGATTCATTGTGATAATTTAAATTAGTCACTAGAACGAAGACAAAACCGATCATTAAATCACTTAGAAGCCCGAAAAATCATTTTCAAAATAGATTATTTATGTACAAATACTTAATAAACCATCAACTTCATGTCTCCTGGGATATTAGGTCTTAGGCTATTGGGTTATGAAGTTCAAGGGCTTAGCTTACAGAGTGATTTAGAGTGATTGGCCTTAGCCATAGCCAATATAACGAAAGTTTTAAAAGTTTTGAATCCAAAATCCAGATGCTATTTGCAACGCGCTCGTTGAGCACTACTTATTTGGAACGTATCAAATGAAAAAAATTTGGGTTAACCTATTATTCAGAATGCGCCTTACATACATCATTAAATAATGAGCAATAGTAATAACAGGGATGACAATAATAATAATAATAATCATAATGATAATGGTGATTATAATAATTATAATAATAATAATTAAAATAGTTATAATGATACACTAATGATAAAACAATCATACAAAAGTAATCAACAAGGAAACTCTATTCAGTGCTTTATACCTAAAATCTCTGTCGACTAGTCCTCAAGTGAGTAAACCGATTTTTTCGCGTCTTTAAGACCAAGGTGTTTGGACCAAGAGACCTAAAATGATTCAGATGCATTCGTCGAGGGATCTCTAGGAAATCTTACAAAGATCTCCCTTTGGCGTATTCCGCGAGGCTTTGAGAAGCTTTCAGACCAATTTAGACACAAAAAAACACCAAAAATGGCTAAAACCGCACCAAAATTCGATTTTCAAACTTCGAAAAATATTAAGATACAGTTAATAAAGTTAAAATTCAGATTCTACGTAAAGATTTAAATTGAAAAAAAAAAATTTTTGGGTGATTCCGGGACTTCGAGGAGCTCACAATAAAATTTCGGTAAAAAAAATTCGTTGATTGTTTTAACAGAAAAAAAATTATTCCTCGCCCTCTAAATGTTTAATACATGAAAAAAGTTAACATTTAGATTCTATGCTAAATTTGGCATGAAAAACAATACGGAGAACAATCGCAAAAGCTCTACACAGCTGAAAATCAAAGATAGCAACTCTGTCATGACTATAACGATTGTTTCCGCAAACTCAAACACGTTTAGAGTTGTTGCCGAGGTTTAAAATATTCTTTCATAAAGTTTTTTATGTGTGATCTCAATTTTTCGGATCACTGATGAAATCTATAGACCAAACGAATTAAGAAAATTCCAGGACCTAAATGCAAACTACATACTGACGTTTGATTCTTGAATACCCTATAACAAACCTGAAATAAAATAAAACCCCGGTCGTGATTTGCAGAAATAACAAAATCACGGCATGTTTAAGTTGAAATATCTGATTTTTCCAGTTTTTCTTTATTATTCACGAAACTGAGAATTTCAGAGCGAAATGTCCTATTAAAAAGTTATAGACAATGTAAAAACCTACAAAATAGGGTCTGCTTGAGTCAAAATCGGCATATTAGTTTATCCATTAACAGCAAAAAGCCGTCAGAAAAAGCTTTTTTTTTAATTTACAATAAATTTCGCAATGATTATTTAGCAGTCTTGAAAATTTTAATGAACTTGCTCGTTATTAAGCTTAAGAAGATGCCGTGATTTGAATGTTGAGAGATGAACAGGAGCCGATAAATCTAATTGCTCATTAAAAAAACCATTTTCGTGAAAGTGTTATTCTTTAAATTGAGGTACTCCGATTTTAATTTTTCGAAATGCATTCTACTCTTAAATAGTTATACTTGAACGTAGAAAAACAATGATAATCTCATATTTCAGTTTAATCGTTAAAAATCGGCTCTAAAAATGATACAGTTTTCTTTCTGCTTAAACAAATGCAATAACTTTATTACTAACATTCGTACTAAAATACAACTTTGTTACGGTAAATGTCCCAATGGCTGAACGCTTAAGGCCTTAGGAAATTACAAGATGAATATCAAATATAATCCTTCTGATTTTTAAATATATTTTAGATATTTACCATCATTGTGGTTATATGTATTATTTTAAACGAAGATTTAAAATTAAAAATGAGTTTTAACGGTAAATTACTATTTCTATTCAGTATGTTGTACCGATGGGTGAACAGTAGAAAATTGAGGTGAACTCAAGTAGATGCGGTTTTAGGTTAGAAGTACGCTCAAAATGTAAACAATCATAATCTGCAAGAAAAGTCCAAATTAATGAGTCATACTTATTTGATATCAAGTATTATTGCTACTTTTACGCGGAAAACTAACTGATAAACGACTGTTTTTCTAAATAACGCAGTCACTCTAGCTTCAGTTATATGTTCATCTTTTGGTTGCTTTCATACAAGCTTGACCCAGTACGTGAACTCGATGAATTTTAATTAAATAGTTAAAAATATTTATAAAATTATATCTTTAGATGATTTTAGAACTCCTTAAGATTCAGACAGTACTTTTACTTTGTCAAAAAGTGTAATAGTTTTAATTTTATAATCCCAACAAGTAGTGCACCTACGCTAAGAAAATGTCCGAATGTCGAGCAAGCACATTTAAAATGAGATTTAGACGTATTTAGACGTAAAAGGGAATAATACTCTGAGTGTTCAGCCATTGGGCACGTTCAGTCATTGGGACATTTACCTTAATCGTATAGCTGGTATTTTTATAAATTGGTTCTCCGTCATTTAGAAGCCAAGTTAATTTTTTTTTTTTTATTTCAATCTTTAGCCTTTTCTTTCGTCCACAGGGCTCAGATTTGGAAATGTTTTGGTTTAGTTCCTATATTTTGGATACAATATTATTATCAACAGTTTTGTTGCCTCTGTAGACCAAATAATAACGTTGAAATGTCAGCTCTGTAATATGTACAAGAGGTGGACAGCCGATTCTGTCAGTGTAGCCGCTTACGAAACCGAATTCGCGCGTTTAAATTCATAGGAGCTTCCAAAGTCATACATTTGTATGTTTTAACGGCAGCCACAAAAATCCTTTGTACTCTATTTGGGGAAGCTCGGCAGGACGAATCTGAACGTTTGTTAAAAATATTGGTGAATGTTTAACTTTCTGTGTAGTAGGTATAGTGTGAGTGGGAGAAAGCGATCTGTTAGCCAGCTATACTTTGTTTGAGGAGTCGCTTGCGTTTGACTATAGGATATGTATGCGTGTGTACATTTACATGTATGTAGTAACTTTACTGTTGCGCCGAGCTCCGCTCAAAAAGTCACCTTTAGTAAGCGCTAACAGCAGGACGCGTTTCAGTCCTCACTGTACTTTTTACCATTACCAGGTATCAAGTGTATCAAGATTTCGCCTTTGTAATAAATCTGTTGCATTTTTAAATAATCAAAAGAACAGTGTTGGTGAATTAATCTACGGCCAAGTGAATCCAAGGCACGTTTCCCGTTCACCAGCTCTTCAACCAAACCGTGCTGATGTTCCCGTCGACCAATAATTATATTACTGTGTTGTTTCGTCGAATTTAGCACTGACGTTGACTATTTAAGAATAACTTTATTAGAAAGTAATAGTCAACAATTGAAATAAAGCTGCCCTGTTGGACTTGGCACATTTTTGGTCGTTTGAGCCGAATCGTGAGTGAATTGGGAAGAAGAAGCCAGCAAGTGTACTTTGGCCATCTTGACCCCTGTCCGCTTAGTCGTCAACATCGACTTGGCATCTTTGCATCGTCTAGCGCTCAACACACTAAAGGAAACTCGGGAGAGAATGATATCCTTGCGCGCTTTCCCTGTCTACACTTTGCTGCATTAAGGTGGCTCATCACCTTTTTGAAAGTCGGGCCATTGCACCTAAATTGAAATCTATTGTAGAATATGACTCAACGGATGTACATTTAAAATTTCAG
>JAPYYV010009790.1:0-11719 GCA_030522625.1 Copidosoma aretas | reverse complement strand
TTTTTTTTTTTCCGTTAAAGGCGCGCGTTGGGATTTTTTGGGGATCGCGCGGGGTCGGCGGGGTGGAAGTGCAGTCGGCTGCCGTTCGGGACGACGTGCATTTGTCGCGTGGTTTTTTATACCAGCATCGTTTGTAAGTATAAGAAGAAGAAGAGGCACAGGTTTGGGAACAAAAGCAAAAACGTCCGCTAAAAATTATGGAAAATAGGAAGTAAGGTCAATCATTGAGATATTGAACAAAATAAAAATTGTGCACTTTTGAAAAAAGGGAATTTTTTTTTGTGCGTTTTTGGTGGCTTATTTGATAAATTTGGCGGTTACTCGTTCGAAATTGGCTTTTCCATCAATAACGTTTGAGCTCTCATAGGTGTTTCACAAATTTTCAAATCAACAATAATGTCACCCATATTTTTACACGTTCAACATAGCATAACAAATTAAAAAACATTCTTTTAAACATCGATGCATTAATTTTTTTTATCATTACGTTTGAACAATAATCATGTTAACCATTCATTTTTACAAAAATCTTTGTGAAACAATCAAACATTGAACCGTCCCAACAATAACAATGGTAAAAAGACTGCTGAAAAGCAGTGCCCATCCTCGACCATTTCTCACGCGTGCAAGCAGGTATAACGTTCCCCAACAGTAACCACGCTCAAAACGCGAAAAACGCTCCAGCTCAAGCGTGTCGTCGTCGTCGTCGTCGTAGTTACACCTCAAGACCCAAGTGGGCAGGTACGCCTTATGGGTGCGCTTTTTTTGCCAACTGCAGTCCCGGGCGCACCTGCTGCTGTTGCCGCACGGATTGGAAGCGCCGACAATGCGTCGGCAAAGCAAAGACGATGTCGGCGGGGACGGTGCAACCGACAACAAGACGAAACCTTGACATATGTTCCCTCGATTTCTTCCTGATGGGTAGCTCCGATGGTGTTTTGACTGAGCAATCATCGAATGGATTCCCGCCATTTGTCCCTTCATCCGAGCTGTATGCAAAATTGCCTTTATCGCAGGATAAAACTAATATAATAGTCATCCGCATTGAAACGAGACGTGAAAAATAGAGAACCGAACAATTAAGACGATAATTTTTATCAAATTTTTCCTCGTGAGATTTTTAAAGCGTTTCAATACACAAATGTTTGAACGAAATTTTCAAATTCTCGATTATTGACGTCAGCCGTCAATTTTCAAGTGTTTCCTCAGCTATTATAAATGCACATCCTTCAACATGAAATTTCCAGAATATTTTTCGGCCAAGTAGGACCAAACGGGGAGTATGCGACAAACAGTACAGGTCGGAACAAATCAGCCGTCTGCTGAGAGCCAAGAAAGATCTATATTTAAAAAAAAACTTTTTTCCATCTCTCTCTTGAAAATGGAGATGTACGCTCGCAACCAATTAATTTTTTGATGAAGTACGCCACTAAACATTCATACTAAGTTCATCCCTGATGTGCTGACACTTGAACACGTAAAGTGCTCAGAAATGTACGACGGTATACAGTGATGAAACAATTCGGAACAGGCATTTCTTAATTAAAAGTGTAATCAAATTAAGAAATCAATAGGATTACGTTGTTCTTTTCGAATATTTCTCCACAATCGGTAGGCTTTGGAACTTTACAAGTTCCTGTGAGCCAGGTTTCATCGATATAATAAAGTAATTCTATAACAATAATGTAGGTTGTATTATTCATAAGCTTCTAGCACTTTCAGTTTTATACTTATGCAAAGGAAATTAATTATATTTCGTGCAAACACTCGTTTAAAAAATATTTCTAAAAAACTGCAAATGTAAGTATATGAAACCAAAATTATTATTCTTTGAATAAGTGGCCTATTTTTTTTTCAGCTCGAAACTTCTGTATGGCTACGATGTTCGGTAAATTATTACCAAGAATAAAAATAAACTTCAAACTTTCATCATTAAAACTATTCTACTTGTACAGTCGAATGCTTGGATCCATTACTATGAATTTTAATGTCAAACACTTGTCATATAGTTATTCTTACACGGGTATGGCCTATAATATTTGTTTACTAATGTTCTTGATAACAACACAATATTTTAACCTACGAGATGTGTTAGAAGATGTGCTTGGGCGTGGAAATCCAATGGTCAAAATTTACATAATAATTAGTTTTACTCATCATTTTGCAGTCGTAAACTTTATCTTGATCTGGAGTATTGTAAAACAAAAAACAGCCATAACAATTTTTACAAAATACATTTTAGTTAAAGAGTCAATAGAAGCATTGGAGAAAACCATAAATCTTAATAAACGGATATTACAGAGCATGAAATATGTTTCTATTATACTTTTTAAGTACATTAGAGACGTAATCATCCTGATTTGTGTAATATTGTCAAACTCTAATTTTTGGGATAGAATTCATCATTTAATAGATCCAATACATTATACAATAATAGATGTTATAGTGTTTCAATATGTATTTCTTACAATCTCAATTAGACTTTTATTAAAAATGATTTGTGGTAATTTGACAACAATTTTTGAAAAGTCTATTAACGTGGCCAATATTGGTTTATTTGATCATGTCAGTGAACAAGAAAAATTATTAATTATACAGAAATCACAAAGAATATACAAATCATTGGTTGAAATATCAAACGCTTTATCTGATTTTTACGCTTTACCAATATTTTTATGCATTGCTTCCTATGTTGTGAATATTTCGAGACATTGCAATTCCCTTATAATTTATTATATTGTATCCGATGAAATTAACCAACCACTACTATTGATACAATTTTTGATTGACATCTTTAATATCCTAATAATGGTTTTGCTTTTAAGTAAATCTGCAAGCTTAGCAATTAAACAGGTACGTCATGAAAGATTAAAATTTTGTTTCCCTTTCTTAAAAGTTTATTAAACATTGATAAATCACACAGAGTACAAAGATTAATCATACATTGATCAGTTGTTTGATGAATCATAATAGTGTGAAATTCAATAGTATAAAATATCAGGTGAGAATTAAAACATATTAATAAAAGGTCGCAGTTATTTAAAGATAAAGTACATTTATTTTTAGCTCTTACTATTTTCATATCGATGCAGTAGGACAAATATCAGATTCAAAGCTCTGAATGTTTTACCTATAAACGAATCATTATTTGCGTCGGTAAGTTTTTTTAAATATTCAAAGATTACATTATAGTATAGTTCAAAATAGTTAAAAAATGCCAGAGAGGTACTCCACGTACTACAAACAAACAAAATATTCTATTATAATTGTTTTACAGATTATATGCATGGTGGTATCACATTTAGCTACAGTACAATCATACTATCGGATTTCTCATTGATGTCATGTTAAAATAATTATCAGGTGATCACTATTGTTACATTTTTTTTTAACTATTGGATTTTCAGGTAGGATTTTATATTATCACGCAGTTTAACTTTAACTGGTCGTTAAATATCAATTGATATCCTCACAACTATGTAGATTGACGATATTAATCAATAAAATTAAACTATTCGTAAGTATTTTCATTTTATTTTATGTACCTTCTATTTTTGGCATTTCTATTGCTGTTCAATTGTTATGAACACGAAAATAAATCCAAACTATTCTATCAGCTTTTTTATATGCTGATAAAGTTGTCATATATTTCAAAAACAAAGAAAACTTCGAACTATCTTAAGAATAAAATTTAATTTTTTTCATCGATTTCATAGGTCAAGGATAGTCCTGATAATCCTGATCAGGCTGTCCGTTTTTGTGACCAGGGCCAAGCTTTCAGTATACTTACGGGAGTCGCTATATCTGCCATACCCCTTGTGGCGATTGAGCCTATGTATGTGTGTATTAGAGCATTTTTTCGGTCAATTGCATCAGAGCATCAACGTCGGGGTCGAAGAGCTCACATTGTTTTAACAGCTGAAAATTTTCATGAATTAATATTGCAAACGTACGGATGCAACGTGGGTATTTAAAACTGCTTAAGTCCTCGTAATGACCGATTTTCTGGACGTAATCGTTCTCCGCTTTCTGGTACACCTTGTGATACACGTTATACATGAAAAGGTGGATATCCTAGGTGATAAATTTTTACCTAAATTATTTGTTACTTACGGGCTGGGAGTCCTCATGATTTACCACGGTGGGCGTCTTTGGCTACCAAGAGAGCCTCCAAACTTTAAATTTTTGCCCTTACCTCCTTCTCCACTTTCTCTTGGCCCCTCAATCGCTCCAGATCTGCTAACCTCTTGTGAAGCTGCTCCAACGTCCGCTTTATCTTGCTTCTACTCCACTCCATCTTTGATTTATGCTCCATGTTAATGTTTATCTGTAACTCAAAGCAAATGAAGGTATTCTATTATTATATATTTTGTAACATGTTTGAGGGGGTGACACCTTCGGGATATTTGTTGTCATCTGCTTTGTAATGAATAATGTATGTATAGGACGATCGAAAGTTGATACAAACTTTGATCGGAACCGGAACCGAAACCCCTACATCCGAACTCCTCCTACCTGCAACAATGTAATTACCGTAATTGACCTACCTTGATAAAATAATATAGTAACATAAATACCATTAATTACCATAATTGACTTACCTTCATAAAATAATACTGTAACATTAATTTGCTGCATACTGCATATACACTTATGTTGTCCGAAATTTACAGCAGTTTGTAGATTAATTAACTATTGGATTTTATGTAGCGCTAGAATCGACAGCTTTAAAAAACATGCCGTGAAATTTTTTTATAAATTACAAGATCAGCAAATTTCAGGTGAAACATTTTATTCTAGAATGTTCTGTTAAATAAAAATTTGCATAACACAGACCGATTTAGGTCTGTGGAAAATTAATTGTGTCATTTCGTTGAATAAAACATTTTCCAAACGATTGTATTATATTTTATAATCTTACATTTTATATTTTTTTTTAATAAATTGCAGTTAAAAAAACATTTGCATATTTTGTTAGAATTAATTTATTTTCTTTAATAAAAAGAATTCACAGTAACGGAATATCTTTGAAAGTTTTCGGCCCATGTCAATCTCCCGCACCTGCCCGAATTTTTCTAAGACTCTGTCGGACGCAGAAATCGCTCAGAGGGCCGGAAGGTGGCACCGCAATTTCCCTGGTGAATGTTTTTCCCTGCAAACATTCCTACCATATATATGTACTTACACTAAGAAAATTTTTTAGAGATTTTTAAGAAATTGAAATGAAATAATATATTTATTTCATTGATAAAATACATGACGGATTAATTTGCATGCTAAGAACAAAGATGATAGCTTCGATCGATTTTCATGTTTATAGAAATGTAAGTTCCAAAAATAGAAGGTATTTTTGAAAAAGTAGAAATACTTGTTATACTTCAAGAATATTATCTATATTCACAAACAACAAAATTCGAAACCATCAGTGAGATATCAATTATAATATCAGAAACATTTAAAATGGAAGTATAATGACATAATGTATGTTTTTAATACTATAATAACAGAAATGTGCTCTATTGCAATGCATTCAAAGATGTAACAAATAAAGAAATCCTTAAAATTTTGTATCAAAACATCATTCATATACATATTATTTTAATTTGGCATTACTGATTAATAAAATTGTACTAGCATGAAGAAATAAGATGTTATCGTACTTAATATCTGAAAATAGTTGTTATAAAAGGATCTGTTTATTTTAAATAAAATTTAAATTAAAAATATTGATTATTTTCAACTACATTATGTAATCTAAGAGCATAAAAAATATACTTACTGATACAAATAATGTTTCGTTCAAAGTAAAAACATTGAGAACTTCGAATCTGATATTTGTTTTTTTACACAGATGTGAAAATAATGACAGCTGAAAAAAAATATTTCAAATGTCCATTTATTCTTAACTTGAATTGATTATTTTTACTAGCTCACCTGATATTTAATAGTATTGTATTTTATAGTATCGTTATACATCAAACAACTAATTAATGTATTATTAATATTTCCACACTGTGTGATTCATAGAATTTTTATAAAATTTGCATAATTGAAATAAAAATTTGAATTAGTGATGTTTTACCTCTTTCATAGCTAAACTTGAAAATTTCGTTAACAAAAAGATCATAACAAAGATACTACAGATAAATAGTTCATATGGTATTAATCTAAGCGTTAAAACACTATGAATTCCAAGAACTATAGCAGTTTGCAAAACATAGTCACTATAACTCAAGATAATCACATAATACGTAGCAATGCATAAAAATATCGATAAAGAGTAAAAATTAGATAGATCTTTCGATACTTCCATCAATGAAATGTATATCATTTGCAATTTCTGCAGAGCCAGTAATTTTTCTTGTTCAATAACGCGATCAAATGAATTATTGCGTTCCACGATAGTAGACTTTCCAAAAATGGTTTTTAAATGTTGAGAAATTATTTTCAATAAAACTTTAATTAAAATGGTGAAAAAGATATACTGTAGCACTATTGCATCTACTATCACGTAATGAACATGTCGTATTAAATTAAGAATAGAGATCCTCAAATTGAACGTTGTGAATATTTTATGAATCAGCAAAATAATGTCTATAATATACTTTAGAAGTATTATGAGATAAACATATTTAATATTTCGTGATATCGATTTATCAGGATTAATATTTTTCCCAAACTCTCCTACGGATTCTTTTACTGCATTCATTTTTGTGAAAATAATTACAGCTATATTTTGTTTGAAAATCGATCGAATCAAAATAAAAGTAACAGCAGCTAACTGAATTACTTCGCCAATTTTTTGATAGATTTTTATAATTGGATCTCCAGTACTAAAATGAGGTCCTAGATGATCTTGTGGATAAAAATATTGTATTATGATTAAGAATGTCAGTAAACAAATGCTATAAGCTTGACCCGCGTAAGAATTACTAAAAGACCAACGTTTGAAACTATTATTTTCAATTGAGACTTCGTTGTAATTTATAGTTATGCACCCAAATATTCGATTATATAAGAAAAATAGTTTTATCGGTGAAAGCTTGAAGTTTTTTGTATTTATTCGGGATATGAATCCGTCGAACATCGTAGCAATACAATTTTCGAACTGAAAAAACAAAGGCTGAATAATTAAACGAAAAATAACTTTTGTCTAATATAAAACCGTGTGCAACTTTTTTTTAGCGAAAAGTAGTTGAAACGTGATAATACAATTATTTAATCTTTCGAATGATCAAAGTCTTTACTAAAAGTTTATGAGCCAAGCAATATTAACTGTTAATAGTGAGTTAGTTAATTTTAACCGATAAAAGTATGATTTACTGGAAAGACCGAAGTACCAAAGCTGACTGATTGTGAAAAAGTATTCCGAATGAACAACCTAAGCCGATTGTTTTCTTGATTACTCTTTTTAATAATGAAATGCTTATCGATTTGTTTTGTCACTACGCAGCAATAATTTAGTGTCAGCATGCAAAGTACAGAGAAGTTTTTTTAGGTTTAATAGGTAAAATGTAAAATTACTAGTTCAGAAACAGAATATATGGTGGCCTCGCTTATTCCTGTTTCTCGTCAGTTACAAAAATTGTATGCTAAATTGTAAACTTACGCTACTCTGCATCCTTTTTTTGGAACACATAGAACATAACGTAAATTAAAAAGGACTACTTAAAAATTCTTATTATTCCTGTACTGTTGTATTTTATTGACGCTTTGTAAAAGTAAAACATACACATCTGTATTTTCATGAAAAATATTTTTTTTTAATTCTGATACCCAAAGTTTTTGGAAACCCCGACAAAAAATATTTTATTCGGACATTTTCACTTGAACATTATAATCTAAATTTTCGGAAGACAAAACATGTTTGAAACCATCGGACAAAATAAATACATCATTAAAGAATAATAATTCACGTTAACCAAAATCAAGTAAGTATTTGACCAGTCCCTGATCAGGCTGTCCGTTTTAGTGATCAGGTCCTGTTTAGGGATGGTAACTCTTGGCTGATCAAAGACTGATCATGCAGCATTATTATATCCCTATTTGTAGGCTACGTGTAGGTGCAGTGTCTATAAGTGCGCGTCTGGTATCTCTGTATACATGCACATGTACACAATACATCATAACACGGCTTACGAAGTACATACTGCTTTCTACATAACACTGCAAAACTCTTACATTAAATTTAGCTTTCGATTAAATATCCCTTCCCATCCCTTCTTGATTTACATCACACAAAATATATTACAGCTAGGGAATTTATGTAACTTATATACATATATTATATCTGCTGAGCTGCTATGTGTACACAGATATGTATACACATACGTAACAAATCTGATTTCGAATTTGGCAATTAATGAATTTTTGTTGGATTGACTAATTTTTTTCGACTGTTTAGAGCACTAACACAATGTTTTCAAGCAAAATAAGAGTGCTGTATATTTTCATGAAATAAAGTTTATTCAAAAATATTTGAAAAAGTATTTAAATACTTTTTTAAATACTTTAAAACTCTCATTTCCAATTTTTTTCTTTCTCTTTTTAAGGTGGTTCTTCACGATGGTGCCGTATCAAGGCAGCGCGGGCCCTTGTGGTTTTCCGATTTTCGATCAGCTTATTATTCACAATATAAAATGTGTCAGATAAACGTGCTAATAATGTATATGAGTTGAAAAACATTTTTTTGTTTGCGCAAGGTACTGAAAATGACGTACACGTCCGTATGACTCAAGCAGACATAGCTGAATGCTACATGTTATACCTATGTATACAATTGGCAGACATTTCACTCTCGCCAATCGCCAAATCATTGCTTTTACGATTAAATATTTCATAATATTTCCCTGAATAGTCCCAATTTTTATTATGTCATTAGAAAGCTTAAGAGTTATTTTTTTTGGCCGAACTTTTTCTCTACTGATTTTAAGTCAACTGTACAAGATATTACATTATATCAATGAACGGAAAAATAACCTCCATAAGAGTTCATGTTAAAAGTGCATTTTTTAACTGACCCGTTTTCGAAAATTTTCCCCGTAAAGGGAGTTGATACTTTGAAAGGAGATGCTTTATATCTTAAATAATAACATCTCCAAGTTTTACTTGAAGTTAAAGTAAATGGTTTACGTGAAGAACCACCTTAATCGTGATGAATTCTTATTAAAAAAAAATTTTCTACAATGCAATGTTATATGTTGTAACGGAAATAAAAATTTCTGACATACATAATGCGTTACATTTTTAGGCAAAAATTACATCGTAAAGTATTTGTAAAAGTAATCATAACCAAGTCTGAAAGGGTGAAATGGTAACTTACATGATTTGCAGCACCAAAGCATGAGAATATTATAAGTTTCTGTTTTCTAACATTTGTCTTTCATCTAATTATTCTAAAGTACATTTATACAACTTGTTATTTTCACATACAAAGTAAGAATTAGGTGGTTTTTGCCTGCCAGAGGATTAATCTACTGATGTAGTTGAGCTAGGGCCTATTTCATTCGTTTTTTTATTGCATAAATTTTTGCCCAAATTAATTTTTTCATCTTACTTAAATTTTTTTTGAAGACTCAAAAAACCGTTTAGCAATTTTTTTTCAATTCTATAAATTATTCAAAAATAATTTTACGCGGTACAAATGAAAGAAAAATACCTTTGCGGTGATTATTTACTCTTCATTGCAACCTTTATGTTGATGTGAATATACTTGTACGTAAAACTAAGAGGAACATACAAGTATACTTTTGTATACGCTGTTCGTTATTATCATTTCCATATTGACGCACATGATCAAGTGCAATACTACTTATCAGCGCAGGGTGTCTTGCGTTCGACCTTGTGAATAATGCATATACATACATACATACACTTGCACATAGTTTTATTATCCTCCATGTGCATTGCAAGTGCATATATATAATATATGACATGATCGTAAAAATTTACTGTAACACGTGCATACACGAACACATAATGTGTTATTGGTTCAGTTATAATTTCTGGCGGTCACTTGTTATCGTGAAATAGAATCCACGTAGGCGGCGAATGTGGAACATTTGCGATTCAAAACAAAAAGACGATCGAGCGTCAGAAAGCTCTGCTGGAAACATTCCATTGTGTCAGTCTTGTTTACAAAGTACTTAAGTGTAGCCGCAGCGCGGATTCGTCTGATCAAAGCGCCTTTCCTTTCGTCAGTGAGAGCAGGAACCCACCTTCTCCTAAGCGTTTCAAATTGCATTGGTAGGTTTTATTTCAATTATTATTCTTTTAGTGTTAGCAATGTTCAAATGTGGAATATTGGGTAAAATGTTTTGTTAAATATGTAAGAACGTAAAATTAAATAATTAATTTTAGTAAAAAGCTTCGGTATGCAATTGCGTGTGATGCGACACTGTTTGGAAACGAAATTGATATTATTGTTTTGTGCAAGAAAAAGGGGACTGCATGACGTTACTTTTTTCCCACTCGCTGGAATGAAAGCTATTGTATGGCGCGAATTAATTTTATGCAATAGTCCCACGTTCGCGAAATTGAAATTCGTGAACGAGATGAAGAAGTACAGATTTTTCATGAATTTGTGCCGTCAAATACGTAAAATATGTATGAGCTAAGGTATTTGTTAACAGTTTGCCAGCAATTGGTGTTGATTTTTTTTTTTAAGAATCACATCGGAAAAAAGTTAGTCAATCACGAAGCTTATAATTTTTATTAAAATATTTTCAGTGAAAAAATTTTCCTACTTCTATAGATAGCGAGAACTGTCAATTTTTTGCACATTTACATCGATACATTTGCCATTAGAATATTTTAATGCTTTTAAATTTGAAACTGAAAATTTGTGAATAGGTATTTTCTAAAATCCTGCGTGGCATATTAAGTTATAAATAATTTATAATTATTAAATTATTCTACTGCATTACTCTTTTCAGGAGATAAGTACTATTTGCCGGTGTTATACGTGTTTCTGCCATACTTTTTTTTGATTTCATGAAATTTGGGGCGGTATCTTTTTCATGATGCTAAAATAAAATTGTGATATTAAAAATTTAATTTTAAATTAAATTATTTTAATGACAGCATCATATTTGTGTATAATCATTTATGTCCTTGATTAATCAAGAATAATTACTAAGTAGAAAGAGTATATCAATTTATGTTGTTAAGGATACTTTAATTTTTTTTCATTCATTTTTTGGAAGCATTATCAATATCGATTAGACGGCAAAAAACCTGAAGTCATATCCTTATAGAGCATATACTGCAGTAGTATATGCTCTACAAGGTCATATCACGTGATATCGGTTAACATATCACGTGAAATTTAAGTAAGTTATTATTAATTTATTGCACCACACGTAAAAAACTATTTTACACGCGCATGCAGTGTACCATTTACTGCAAAAAAAAAATATAATAATCTAGGAAACGTGAATGTTTCTAAAGACGGATAAATTCTATAACTTTCCACAGACATATTATACATCAAATTACTTTAAAATTTATACTTTTTATTTTTATACACGGTCTTGCAAACGAAATAACCTTACTCTTTCTGTAAGCACAGTTTTACGTTTTTTATATTAACTAGGGGGCTCTGCCCCCTGCGTGCTCCGCCCGCCAACCCCCGCCATTAAATCATATCAATTTCCACGATTTTTTAAGAAAAATCAAATGATTAGCCAATCAGAACATGAAGTTTTAATTTTGTTTTCAT
>JAPYYV010009789.1:0-11720 GCA_030522625.1 Copidosoma aretas | reverse complement strand
AGTTGTCGTATTTGAGCTGTTAGAAGTGGGCAGGGCTTGAGCTAAAGTCTGGGCGGGGAGGCTCCCCCACTCCAGCTTGTCAGAGAGAGAAAGCTAGAGGGTCTCTCTGTGCATGCGCGAGAACGCTTGGGTAGTTAGAAACACTGCTCTAGAATGCGGGGTCGTGGTGGTCAAGAGAACTGAGGTGGCCGAGGCCGTGACTGCGGTCCCCCGAATACCTGGAAACTGGCACAGAAAAGTCAGTCTAACAACATCAGAGACGAACCAAATGACAAAGACTCTCCGATGTTTAGGGTCGTGACACAAAGAGAAAACAAATTGTGTCCAGACCCAATAAAGTGGAGTCCCTGGCGTTGGTAAAATCTTCCAAAATTCTGTTTTTAAATTCTGCGAACTTGTCAGGTAATTATAAATCTGACCGCGTTAATAAAATTAAATTCATCGCTGACTCAGGAGCAACAGATCACATTGCCAAAGCCGAAAGAATGTTAACAACATTTCAATAAAAGTTAAGTCAGATGCGCAAATTTAGACTTGGCTGGAGATTTAAAGATGGAGGGAGTCGGAAGTCCGCTACTTAAAAATATTAATAAAAAGATTTAGTTGAACGGAGTGGTCTGTACTTGTGATTTATTCGGAAATTTACTCTCTCTGCGTCAGTTTCCCGACATCGACTTGTTAATTTAACTAGTCGATAAGGTAATAAGCAACCTATACTATTCGAAAGAGGAGAAAAAAAGCTAAATTTTTATCGCCTGTAAAATAAAAAAATTCAAAGTTATACTCCTCGTATCGTAGCATGGACTTAGCATTTTTTCGAAAAAGAGCCATTTTTGTCGATTTTACACTAACATAAGATTTTTATGTATGATTTAATTCGTCGAAAAATCGAACTTAGTGTTCTTAAAACATACCAAAGCAATGTTTAATAGTTTTAAAATCATTTTTCGAACGAATTTAAGGTGTTTGAAGCTGTTAGAAACGCTAACTTTCCTATATTAAGCATCCTAGTTAAGCAACACTGCAGGCTTCAAATTCAAGAAAACTATTACATAGCACAATTTCTCAAGGAATAATATCACACCTTTCCAAAAAATTTCCAAAAGTCATATAAGTTATCGGGAACCACTGTTACAGTTATTTTAAGTTAATAGAAAAATCTAGGTATGAAAACCGTGAACGCAATTTAACGCAAATAATAAAAATTCTCCTACACGATTCAGACTGCATAAAATTTAGATAAAATTGTAAGATTTCCTGCAAGTTTAAGAGATTCTACAATTATTCTTAATTTCGAAATTAAAAAAAAAATTTCAAAATATGAACTTTGAAGTATTATTACTTAATTTTTTAAAATACTTTAAATTCTAATTTTTGCGAATATTGCCATGAATCGATATAAGATTGCTTAAAACATTTAAAAAAGCTAAAAAATCTTGAGTTGAAATATCAACTGAGATTTTTTAGTGGAAAAGTAATCAGGTAAACATCATGTTAACATAAAAACCCTATAAAGACATAGACTTCATTACGATACTGTTACAGAGCATGACAGTAACGCTGCATTCACATAAAGAGGGCAATTTTCTCTGTTTTTATGTTTGTCTCTGGGGCCCTATTTTACTCGTGATAAAATTTAAATTTTTGCGAGACACAAACGTTGATCCAAGTTTTCGGGATCCTAATTTACCGCCATTTTAAGTTAAGGAATAGTTGTAGTTACTGAAATCATGAAAGCAATATATCGCTTATTTTTCTCGGTACATATTTCATAAAATTAAGATAAAATATTTTTTGGCAAGTCTCATAAACTTTGGGAATACGCTACAAGAAATAAAACATATTTAATAGGAAAAACACGGAGATAATGATTATTTTCTTAATTCATACATATAAACATAGCCAATTATTTTAAAATCATTATATTTAGAAACCAGTGAGTCGGGTAAGTTTTCATTCTAATTATATTTTGATTAATGGGTTCAAAATAATGGTAGGTCTTAGCTTGTTTTACTGTTGTGGCGGATTTAAACCGTTTTTCAAGCTTTTTGCCTCGTGCAATTACATATTTTTCTTTGACATACGACTACCTGTAATTATTTTTTATTTTACATTCGAAATCGATCTAATATGTAATTTTTTTTAAAGGAATAATAATATTTATACCTAATTTCTAACTGTCAGTCAAACAAACATTTATACAATATTTCAGCATTTAAAATTTAACATCTTTTTTGGAGGCTTTTCTATCAGTTCATTTTGCTGTACCTTCTACACCAACGCAAATATTTTTTAATGGGACGTTGCAAAGAAATTGTATGATATTAATTTTAAGCCTAAATCTTCTTCATGATATAACAAATTACTCGAGTGATTCCTAATAATGGATAATTAATAATTTCATATAATAACAGATGACATCCATAGTCCTAAATTATTAAAAATAATGTTATTTATACAAACATGAAAGTTCTCACTTGTTTTTAAATCGCGTAGGAGCTCCATTAGAAAACTTAATTAGATTTTTGATCCAAGGAAACATTCGTTTTATTGTATTAATGACTTTTTCTGTAAACATATTTACAGAATATGCTTGATGTACAGTACTGATTGAAGTCACACGAAAAGTTTGTTCTTTTAATTCATATCCCGTTTCTATTTTATAGTACACTGCAGCTGTTAATGACGTCGCTTGGCTATTGCTATAGTAAAAGCCTTAAGTCAAATTTCGACAAATAAAACTATAATTTTCAGTAAAATCAATAATTAATAATCCAGATTCATTATCTAATTTTTCTTTCCAATAATTTTAATTTTTTTTTCGCTTCAAAGAAATAAAGTGATATGGAAGCATGTTGAAAATATCTTTGCCAAGTTTATATAAAAATTCTTCAATAGGTTCATCAAAATCTTCAAGCGTCACTCTAATAATAGAAGAAGTTCCAGAATGTAATGCAGAACCCTAATTACTTTATTTCACATTTATGATGTTGTTAATGCTGAGGGAAGACTGTACAAATTTACGTATTCCTTTTTCTTGGGACACTGATCACAATCTTGTAACATACAGCTTTCATTTTCAGTTGAATACACACTAGCTTCAATGACTTCTTTATAAAAATTTTTTTCAATAAAGGTTAATTTTAATTCTACATTTTGGTGTATGTTACACACGCAAACGTTATGTGTACCCTGATCTCCAGCAATAACGCATTGTTTAGGTCTTAACTGAGTAAAAAAAGCCAAATCAGGTACCGTTTCATGTCCGCTGGCTTTTATCCATTTGTGATGTAAATATTGTATATCATACCTTAAAATTTTCTTTTGAAGCGATACAGAAGGTTTACTTTCCAATTGTTACGAATTCTTTCCTTTCACTAAAAATTATAGCATTTGATTGATCCAAGTAGTATTTAATTATTTTATCTCTGATTTCAGAAGATATTTTGAAATAAGTTTCTCTTACACTTTGACTTAAAGGACCTATACAAATAGATTAGAATTTTAATAAAAAAAGGTTATTTCAGACTTTTTTTTAACAGCAAATCCTTTTACAATTATAGTAACTCATTTTATAGAGAGCTGGAATTTGATCGAAAATTTTCAAGAATTTGCAGTTAAAAAGAACGTATTTATTGCTTTTATGGAAATCGATGAATAAAAATATAGAAAGTTTTGAATTGATTTTTAAATATGCAATATCTCCTTATCATGCCATCAATATCTGTTTTTAAATAATATTTTCATAATTAAAGGAATTAAATACTTCAATAAATTGATACGTACATCAACCAAAAAGTTTAAATATACTTATATTAAAAACAGTAATACGTGATTCATGTTTTAGGTATATGTGTGACTATAATTTAAGCGAACAATTCATTAAATTAATTGATTTATAGTGTTCAAATAAAATTTACACAGACCAGCAGTTTGTTTCAACTTCTTAACCTCACTCAACACGTGATAGAAGCATTGAAAATACTGCGAAATTTCTTTCAAAGTTATATTTTTAGCAACAATGTTAATAAACTAACTTTGTCATTAAAAGACTCACTTACAAGAAATTTTGATTTTATGCTTATCATAATGTCATTAAACCAAGAACTTTTATCATGCATTTGATTCCAATTATTAAAACAAGCTAACTTCACATTGTGTGCTTCTTCCAAGGCTTCTGAAACCTTGTTCACAGCAGCTTGCACAAATTTCATTGCCTCGTATTTTTAATCGTTCATCAGACAATTCAAATTTCTTTAGCGGGGGCCTATGAAGAATGTCTAACATCTCACTAAGATTTTTTTTTTGACTGTCCGATTGAAATAATAAACCTTGTGAGTTCTTAACAGATTGAGATTGACTGCTGTGATTATTAGAGTTGTGGTATATAAATTCATTTAATGCAGACTCTTGTTTTTTGAACTTCAATTTCTCCGTAAGATTAGATTCAATTTCCATTTTATATGCATTACATATTCGATTTTTTCAATCAAATTTTTCATCGGTGCATACTGTACCTAAATATTTACCGTGTTCCATGTTTAAATTATGTAACCGTTCAAAAACTTTGGTTCGGTGTCTTTTGTACGGATCAACACAGTATACAATCTGACTTTCGTATTTAATAATTCTGGTAATCAATAAATGAAGACAGTTTCAACAAACTTTTTTTCCTGGAATTAAATTTAATTTGCAAGCTGACTTAATTTTACCTACCAAATCTAATGTTAGTTCTCTTATTTTCTTTCTAATCACTGATGAATGTTTATGCCATGGATCACAGCATTTTCTTTCATTATTTGAATAATAAGTCAAATACTTATCGACATTATGATTGCAAATAGCTTTTTCTTTTATGCCATTTACGTCTTCATTTACGTTCGTTCCTAAAAAAAAAGTTCTGACACCATATTCATCAAGGTCTGCAAGGTTACGTAAAGTTTCTTGATTGTTGCAATAATTCAAATGGCAATCTTCGTTTAAGAATCTACCCAAGTAACACTTAATTGTAGCCTGCATAATGACATTGAATCATTTAGAAAATTCTGATAAATACTTAGAATATTTTATTCATCACTGAAATAGTGTACCTGTAAATTTATGTATTCTTAGTAATTATAAATTTAAAATAGTTGAAAATTTAAATTTGTAAACATTAAGGAGTATCCAAGTAAAAATATTTTTTTTATATAATGGTTGATAAATATTAAGTAATACCAAATATAAAGAACAAAAACTGATAATAACTGATTAAAACACTTATTAAAGTCCACATTTAAGACAGTAATAATAATTCTTTTAAATTTAGAAGCATGGAGATTTGATTGTTGACATAAATAACACGGTTGTCTTGACGACTGTTATTCTCTTTACATTGTTGTATTTCTACAATGAGAAAGCAGTGGTTAATTTAAATCTTTGCCTCTTTTGATCTAGTTCATACTTATCAACAGTTATAATCTTTTAATAAAATTTTATAATAGTGACTAACTTTTGTTTAAACTAAGACATCTGATAACTGTTTGAATTAAAGATGATCACAATTATCAATTATGATTATAAATGGTTATACATTTTTTTAAATAGTTATAAGTTTTTAACATTTCTGAAAATAAAAACGAGCCATATGTATTGAAAATACAAATTTAATTAAGTTTTTAATTTTTTTATTTCATAAGCTATATCAAAGTATTCTTATATTTACTTAAGTGGTTGTAAGACACTTAGAATTTTTTTAATTTCTTTGTAGCTAACAAATCATTAGTTACCTTTGCAGTTTAAAAATTTATTTGTGTATTAGAGTACGAATTTATATTAAGTCATGAACACACATTATCAGATTAAATTTAAAAATGATTAATGGGAAAAAAACTGTAGATATCCAAAGTAGTATCTAATAAAAAGTCAGCAAATAGAATAACCAAGTTTATATAGTAAGGCTAATTTACACGAGATCTGATGTAACGGTTGCGTAAAGGCCGTGACAGTTAAAAAGTAGCCGGCACTTCTGGCACAAGAAGGAGTCATATATATGCACAAATACGAGAGGAAATATTAGTGCGAACGCGATCTGAGAGTACGAGTCCTGTAAGATGGCGCTAATGTTAGCAAACAAAGCTACAGTGCCCATACACATCTTATTATGACTTTCTTGAATGTTATAATATCATTAGTCTATTCACTATAGCCTTTTTTGCTAGCATCAGCGCCATCTAACAGGACTTGTACTCTCGGATACACACGAATTATTAAGGCTGTGACCGTAAAAGAACTACCCGAGCATATGACTAGTCATATGCTGATACATGCGTTCATATGCTCGTCATAAAGCCATGGCATTAAAAAAAAAATCACACACACACGAGCACATGAACATGAGAACAACGCATAGGCAAAAACACCGCGCACATGTACTCGTATGACATATACGAGCTTATCATTGTGTACAAGAGAATTTGACCGGTCATATTTCCGTATGCTCAAGTGCTTTTTTTCACTGAGAGGGTTTGTATGCTGATATACACGTATTCTTTTTTACCCTACGTCTACATAACTATAAAGTTATGCTTTCGATGATCTCTGCTTATGCTTTTTTGTTTGTGTTTCTGTGACGTAATCAGCCTATACCGATGTAAAATTTTTGCTACATTGGAATCGACTAATCAAGGGTTACAAGACGCTGGGGAGCTGTTATAGTCTCATGAATCAAAAGTCTGAAAGTAGCGTTTCTCTTACTGTATATGTTGAATCAATGTATTCGGAATAGGTGAAAAGTCTGTTTCTTGCATAAATTCAAATTTTATCACAAGTAGAATAGAGGCCTAGAGACAAACAGATAAACAGAGTCAATTTGCTTCTTCATGTAAATGCAGCGTTACTGTCATACTCTATAACAGTATCTTAATGAACTCTATATCTTAATAGGGTTTAAATGATGTATTAATGTTTAACTGATGACTTTTCTGCTATAAAATCTCGGTTAATATCTCATCTCAAGATTTTTAAGCTTTTCTATAAGGTTTGAGCAATCATATGTTGATTAATGGCAATATTTGCAAAAATTTTAACGTCCAATATTTTTGAAAATTGAGCAATAAAACTTTAAGTTTCTTAATTTGAAAAAAAAATTTTAATTTTTAAATTTAGAAAAATTGTGGAACCTCCTAAACCTGTAAAAAATCTTACTATTTTATCTAAATCCTATGCAGTCGGAATCGTATAGGAGAATTTTTATTGTTTGCGTATAATTGCGCTCACAGATTTTATACCTAGATTTTTTTCTTAACTTAAAATGACTGTAACTTTGGTTCCCAATAACTTAAAAAAACTTTTAAACATTTTTCAGAAAGGTGTGAAACTATTTTTTGAGAAATTACGCTAACTAATAGTATCTCATGTAATATGATAAAAACCATGTTTTTTTTTACCTAAGGTGTTAGGATTACGTCTATTAGGTTATTTCGTTAAATAAGAGCGATTTATTTTGTATACCTGCCTAACTCACCAGCTTATTCTCTTTTCATGATTTGAATTTACATCAAGTTAGTCTTGTACTTATGTATACCTCTGTGGTTAAGCTATATATAAATGATAAAGCATAGATCAGAAATCATGAATTATTGTATGCCCAATTACATGTACATTTATGTGTTGGATAATGCACTGAACGTATTGTTGTGTAGATGGGCCTAATGCTATTTTTAGGGGCTCCATTAATAGCAATAGTCATGATAAATATCAACCTTTACAACTGCTCCAGTTAGAGAAATGAGTTCTGAATGTCCATTTTGTTTTGCAGTTTTTTAGAAGGAAGAGAGGAGTAAGTTTTGAAGGAAAGAAGGGCAAGTTATTCTACTCCTTTTAAGCAAATACGACGAATCATTAAAAGAATTTTGTTACATGACGATATTTTCTGAAAATTAATAAGATACTACAATGATATAATTTCTTTTGCATCATTCAATGCTAATATTTTACATAAAAAAAAGGCAGTATCTATTTTTAAAAATGGCTGTCCAGAATATAGAAGTAAAAGCAATATGTCATGCAAAAATATATATAGAATTAAAAATAGTAATGAAAAAATTTTTCTTGACAACTTAATGGTTGTACAGTAAAACAAAGTTTTAATAATGAAATTGAAATGTCACATAAATGTCTAATTCCGTGCATCAATACAAAGCATAAAATACACATACAACTATATTCATAAAGGAGACAATAGAGTATTTTGTAAAATACAAAAAGATATAAATCGTAAAAATAAGGTTTGTGATGAAATTAAATAATACATGGATGCACGGTATTTAAGTCCAATGGAAGCCCCTTGGAGATTACAATAATATCCCATCAGCGGTAGAAGTCATTGTGTAGTAAATCTACCAGTATATACACGATGATGTTTACACAATCAAAGAAAAGTTTAAGTTAAATCCAAATTTATTTATAAAAAACTTAGAAATACTAACAAAAATTTTGTTTAAAAATCCAATATCAAAAAGTTATAAATATCTATATCAGATTACAAAATCACAAAATGTACCAAAGTACAAAATTTTTTTTTGCGTAAAAATGGTAACCAAAATAATAGGTACAACGAACCAGGAACAGCTGAGTGTGGTGCAATTATAGTTTTTTAAACTGAAACTTTTATTGACTTTGATGTATGTGTTTATCCCAAAAACCTTCTAGATAATATGCCAACTTATATTTATTTAAATAAATTATCTAAATATGTAGATCCTGTGATTTTTCCGTTGTTAGTTTCATCTGATAATTAAGTTTGGAGTACGTATAATTTTTAAATCCAAAAGTATAAATTCAAACCATTATAAGTTTGAAATTTTACATTTACCGATTATGCTAGACCAAAAAATTTTCAATTTGATCCTTTATTAAGAGCAGGATAATTGCCACAACAATACTTTTTAAATGCCTATATTATTGTAGAAAATAATCGTACGAACTATTTAAGAAACAATCAAAAAAATTTACGTTTTTAATGTTATCAAGGATTATTGGATCATAATATGAATAGTTCATCCAACGTTTCACAAAATTTTGAACAAAAAAAAAGATTGAAAACCTTTTTGTCTTACCTTTAACGTATATCGATGGACCTCGATATATGCAACAGCATTATCAAGATGCAATGGCTATAATAATAAAATCTGGCAAAACGAATTTGTTTATAACTGTTACGTGTAATTTAAAATGGAAATAAATAAAGGATGTATAAAAAATTTTCCAAAGATCACTTTACCAAATGATATACGAAATATAACAGTTTGATTGTTACATACGAAACTACAATTAATTTTGCATGATATTACAAAAAACCACTTGTTCAACAAAATCATATTTCACGTTTATACTATTGAATTTAAAAAAAAAAGACTGCCACATGCTCATATATTAGTAACATTGCATCCTGATATTAAAATAATAACTCCTGATGATGTTAATAATTATGCTTCTACCGAAATTCCTTCAAATGATGAAACATTAAGAAGATAAGTACTTAAACACATGTTTCATGGTCCTGATAATTGATATAGTCCATGTTCAAAAAACAGTCACAAAATTTATCGAAAACATTTTCCAGAAGTTTTTCGTGAATAGTTTTAAATAAAAACCATATTTCTGAATGTTTGAATAATTACAGAAACCAACTTACAAATTGGTTTGAACTAAATAAAACTGATCAATGTGCTCAAAATTTAAAATACGTAGATATTCTAGAATATTATAATTTTGATAAAACGACTAAACAATGTGTGAAAACGCCACAGTCCAGGAAATATACTGCAATAGGTAGATTGAATGTTATTTCTCCGAAAGACGAATAAAGATTTTATATTAAGTTAATATTAAATAAAACACATGGTTGTACATCCTTTTAAGATTAAAAACATATGAAGGTAAAACATGTACAACTATTAAAGAAACTACAATTAGCATGGGTTTAATTGAACACGATTACCGAATTTGGAAAATTTTCCAAGAAACTAGCGTTGTTATGTTACCAAATTAATTGAGAAAATTAAAGAGTCATCCTCTTATATACCATTGATTTATTGGATTAATTGAGAAAATTATCGCATGGTTTTTACTTGCAGAAAATATTGAAGGTGATTAAATCTGGAAAATGTTTAAAAGCAAGTTTACAGAAGACTTTAAAATAAATAAAGGAAATCAAGCTCTTTTACACTTAAATGAAATGGTTAAATTAGAAATTAGATGTTATGAAAATTTCAATCTACATGTTCAAGAGAATATTATTCTAGATGTAAATAACAATGACGAGGAAATTAAAATAAGTAAATAATGTTTGATGATACATATTAGATATGAAACATAACACTCAAACATATTTTTAAATCTATGTGTAATAGTATTAATGAAATTTTTTTTATAGATGGTTTAAGAGGATCAGGAAAAACTTTTCCGTACAAGACTTTGATTTATTGTTTTATTAAAAAAAAAAAAAATTATATCAATGGCGTGTACAGGAATTGCATCAATATTACTACCAAAAGGTATGACAAGCCATAGGGCTTTTAAATTACCATTAGCATTAGATAACACTAAAAGTTCTTTTTTCAAGCATAAAATCGATAAAAAAAACTGACAGAAGTAGATTTCTTTGTATGGGATAATGTTTCAATAATTAAAAAAAAGCATTAGAAATAATTGCCAGAACGCTGCATGATTCGTATGACAATGATAAATCTTTTGAAAATAAATTATTTAAGTTAGGTGGACATTTCCGTAAAATTCTGCCTGTAGTTAAAATAGTAACCAAAGTATGATAACTTCTAAAACGATTAAATCATCATAATTTTGGCCTTTTTTCAATACGTATAAATTACATATAAACATACGATCAATAGACCAAAGATTTTCGAAATTATTATTGAAAATTGGAGATGCACAAATTAAAAGTTTTAATATTCCCGAGAATTGGATTACTACTGATGTATGTTCGAAAATATTTGGAATGATATCAAGCTTAACGTTAAATAGTGCCATATTAACAACTCACAAAAAAGTTTTAAATGATATGGAAGGAAATTTAGTAACATACTACAGTATAGATGAAGCTACTTGCAAAGGTGTTGACAAATCAGACGATGACATTTATTAATCGGAGCAGTAGTAATATTATTAAGAAATTGAAGCATTAATGATGAACTTGTAATGGTACAAGAGGAGAAATTTCGAAATTATACAAATTCCATTTTCAAACAGAAATTATAACAGGGGAAAAATTGTAAATAAAGTTTTTGTACCACGTATAACCTTATGATCTGGAAATAACTCTTCTTTACCTTTTATTTCATACAGAAAACAATTTTCTGTTGTCTTAGCATTTTCCATGACAATAAATAAATCTTAAGGTCAAAGTGTTTATAACCCGGTCTTTATTCAAATAAACCTTTTTTTCTCATGGTCAATTATTTGTGGCATTGTCTAGATGCATGAATCCAAATAATATTTCAATACAATTAAATTCAAGCGACGGTAACATTGTTGGAAACATAGTTTGGGAGGAAGTTTTTGAAGATAACAGTTAGGAATGGTGAAGAATTAGAATAGAAGGGGACGAAGATAATTAAAGTCCTTACAACTATATATTCATAGTAAGATCTAAAAAAATTTCTTAGTTTCTGGGGGGGGGGGGGGGGGGGGGGGGGGGGGGGGGGGGGGGGGGAGTGAAG
>JAPYYV010009788.1:0-36666 GCA_030522625.1 Copidosoma aretas | reverse complement strand
TAATTACCAACGTTTCCGCTCATTATGATCCGCCTTATCGCTCTGTAATTGCGCGAACTCGCTCGCTGCCTCGTTCCTCGCCGTGACGTGTTTTTTGCGCCGCAACAATCAGCGCGTCTCCGTTTTCGCGTTCGGTTTTTCGTTCGCCGGGGAACCGAGCGTCTCAGCCGAGCTGGCACCGGCCGCCGGCGCAAGGCTGCTAATGAAAAAAGGCGTGCAAGCTTTTTACGACGGACCCCGTTTGGGCTGCGTTTCCCCTCGGGTTGCGTGAGCGCGCGCGTACCGGCCGCGAAGCGCCTCCTCGAGGATCACATCGTACTTGCACGTGCGCGTAATGCGCGTACGTTGGACGGTTGAGTAATCGTTGTCTTTTGCAAAATTTCATGGCACAATTATTCGTGAAAAAGTTTGTACCGTTGAAATGAGGTCGCGCAGGGACGAAGCTGTCCTTTGGCGGACGGTTGGCGAGTCGTTGCGGAAGAAAAGGCATGCTCGATTTAACATTCTAGATTTTTAATATTTTGAAATTAAGTGTTTTTCTGAACCTGTTCTGCACTTAATGTATTCGAGCTGGAAATTTTTTTCTTCGTTGCTACTTGTAACGTCACAATTAGCGGGGTTGTTTTAGCAAAAAAAGTGCTACATATTTTTAGAGACTCAAGTTTGTCTGCAAATATTTGAGTCCTTTTTTCAAGTATTTCAAATTTATTTCTATTTCTGAATGTAATGCATTTTTTCGGCTCGAAAAACTATGGTCAAGTATTGCGTTGTATCGATGGTTGTGAACAAATAATTTTCCATCACAAAACAGGGTAATCAACACATTTTCAGAATACTGTCATTGATTTGGTCAGTTTTTGATTTCTCTATTAATTATTTGTACATTCATTCAAATTCTGGAAGTTTTTTCATTTATTTAATCACCATTAGTCAATTCACTAATTTTCTTATCGATTCGACCATTCATGTGTTAAGAAGATTTAAGGACTCAATTAAGCTCATGATGAGGTATCAATGAGGGATAAATTATACTAAAATCACTATTTAAAAAAGTAGAGCATAGGAATAAAATATTAACGAAGCATCATAATTCATCATTTTATAAATAAATTTGTCTCTTCTTAGCAGGTCATTTTGAGAGAAACAGTTGAATTACACACTCACAGTCTACTCGATGATCCGTTCAAGGATCTTTAGCCTCTACATCACTATAATTACGTATTACTTACATGCGGTCGCAATTTAATATTAGCCTTTATAAAAAAACATCTGTTATGAATAATAATAACAGTAATTAAAATAGTCATAATGATGATAAAAAATATCAACGACAATACAATAAAAGTGAAAACAACGAGAAAAATTCACTGGCTGCATTAGCAAGTTTTAATCTTGACACAGATATCTTCGCTGTGCCTCTCTCACCGCTGAATAACCTTAAACCCGATACGGAAACATAATAGCAGGTGAGGAGAGCATTAGGGAAATGAGAAATATTTTACGCAAATGGTTCTTTTTCTATTCGCGTGAGAAGATTTACATTTTTTTTTCCGAATGATTTTCGTTGTTGATTGGGTTTGATGTTTCGCTCGAAACAAAGTTCAAACGCATGTTTTCAAAATCATGTACTTTATTTTAATTTAATCACTAAATCACCAAGTTTTTATCTGAAGTACAAATAAATTTACCCGCTTATAGTGTCCTCGCTCATAGTATCCTATTTCTAAGCATTATGATATTCAACCCTCTGAGCGGCTACGGCACTCATCGTCGATCTGATTTGGTCACACATAAGAAGTCGTAACCGGCCGAAAGGGACAAAATACGGATAGGTATGAAATTCTAAAGTTCCATATCTTCAATACCAAAGTCGCCACCCCTGCGTCTGACGCTTGTCAATAACATTTTTTAACGTTACTACCTTGTCTTGAATAATATTTTTTCTGTTTTAAAAGTTACGTACGGACGATAAAAATGCGAACGCACAATCATTGATTCCTCTCCAATCTGAACGATGCACGTATTTCTCATACTCCGAACGTCTGAATCAGTGAGAACTCGAACAACGACTGACTCACCACTGCGAATCGTCTTGAATCGTAACCATCCACTGTGATTTGTCAGAGCTAATTATATGCTTACGCGCTCCCCATTCCTAACGAGAGCCTTCAACTACGTTACAGAGCAGCGCTAAAAAAAGTGCTGCTAATAAATTGGCAAAAAGCTTCCTCGAGAACGGTTCTTCTGCTTATTCTTCATAAAAAAAATAAGGTTCAAATACGTATCAGGATCATTCAAAATGAAAAAAGGTATTTACATACTCTATAAAGTGAAACCATTTCAAAAATATGATTATAATTTTTTTAACCAAAAATTACAAAAAACATAGTTAAATATTTTTTATTTTAAAAACAATCGAACGAATCATTTAATATCATTACTAGAATAATGTGACAAAAATTATGGAATTATCGTGCATGTTTAGAGGTATGATTTAAAAAAAAGATGTAGTACCTAAATCATAAAAAAATATCAGAAAATAGTGAATCAGAATGATAAACAATTGTGAATAAAGTTAGTTTTATGCTTTGAAATATATAATTATTGATTAGATTATATCGTCATTTTATGAATCAAAAAATATCAAAAACCTGTTCATTTAGATTCGTTGAATCGTTTTGAAAACCTGAATAAGGTACTGTTGAGAACTTACCTCTGACGTCATCCTACGGTTACGAACACGAAAATTTGCACTTCGGATTCTGATAAATTTGTTTGTCCGAAAGTATAGCTTATTTTAAGAACAAAATGTTTCCTGCTACTTTTTTCTCAAACCTTAAGTTTTTGAGTGAAAAATGTTTAAATTTGATGCACTCAAACATTAGGAATTTATCACTAAAAAACTGAAGGTTTAACGAAAAAGTAGCAAGAATTATTTTCTTCTTAGAATAGCAATACTTTAAAAAAAAAATTTCATCAAAATTCAAAGTGCAAATTTTCGTATTTGTAACCTTAAGATGACTTTAGAGGTAAGTTCTTAATACTTTTATTATTTGGCCGCTATAAGCATCAGAAAATGAACATTTTTATCCTTGAATAATAAAAATGTGTCGACAACCCAGTAACGAAATGATTCACATTAACCTAACAGACAATAATATCAATAAAAAAATGGATTTAAACAATTTTAACAATATCCTCAAAAATTTCTAAACTAAAATGAAAGAATATGGTCACATCTGCGGATTCACTCTTTAAAAATATCAAATTTAAATTTAACACCTTATTACATCACTGTAAGCAAACTTTAATTTTAAATTCATTACTTTATTTAATTAATGTAAGCAAACCTTAAAATTAGTATATCTACAACTACGGATGTTCCCTGTATCTTGTATAGGTGCTGTGTATACTGTATGGAGTGTATATTTATAAACCTCCTAAGTGATTATCGTCAGCTGCGCACACGGTATCATAGCAATCAGCTATCAGCAATAATTTCAGTTTGTACAAATTAAAATCTTATTTGAGTTCATTTGTTGCTCATGTTAAACGTATACATAGTCGACTCCTTGTTTATTCAACATTCAGTATTATGACGCAACATTATTTTTGCCGTGAACCCCTAACTTATTTTTACTCCTGTTACTGCTATATGTAAGTTTTTATCATAATTAAATGTACAAGTTTAGATAGCGCATTTATAGCTTGTTGTAAATATATACTGGACATTGTTCGTTTTTGCAGCATGTACCTGCTGAGGCCAACAGATGTTGGCGAAAACAAAGTTTTAAATAATATGTTTTAGCATTATTCATTTCTACGCCCTGCAAGATCAATAAGTTAACCTAACAACCGTATCATCAAGGGGCAAAAAGTTACAATTATACATTACGACGAAAAAAAAAGCATTTCCGACGCATTCTAAGGAAAACTTAATTATCGACCGACACTTAGCTTCCTCCATCACGAGGAAGCAAAATCGTCGACCCAACTCCGGCTGCGTCAGAATACCAGCCAACAATACACCGGCACAATCGCGTCCGCAACCGCAGCTCCGACCCGTTTTGCCGCGTCTCCTCGATCGAGCGGAGACAACAATTTTTGACGTTCGTTAAACTAAGTGCAGAGTAACGCCGTTCGCAATCGATACAAATACTATCGTAAACTTTCACGCGCGAACTATACAATGAATGCCGATTGTTTAAGCCAACGCAGATACTTTCAATGAGTGCATCGATTTTATCTCTCAATCAACGTTCCGATCGGCAAATAACGAGACAACCGACCGGAGAATGGTATTTTTCGTACGTTGCATCGAGCTTTTAGACGATCGAACAAATTTCAACGATAATGTTTTCACGACGTTCCGAACGTCCGGAGCAATCTTTCAACATTGAATCGTAAACATAACCGTGAACGTACCCGTTGATCCAACGCGCGCGTCGAAGAGCCCCCTCATCGTCGCGATTAATAATAAGGACACGCGGCGCGCGGTCTTCGCCTTTTTTTTTTTTTCCAGCATCGCGTCGTTGTTGCCGCTCGTGCAGCCGGCGGTCTTCGCGCGCGCCTCGAGTACTTATAAGTACATACATGTATACGGAGAGAGAAACCCGCGGGTCACAGTACACTCGAGCGAGGGAGTCTTCGATAGCCGCGTGACCTCATCGTACAGGCCGCGTCATCGGGCGCACAACGGGAGGCGCGCGGTGTTAACAAAGTCGGTTTTTCCATCCCGAGGACGCCGCCCCGTGCGGTTTTTCGCGACGCCGAACGACGACGCGCCGGTGTCTTCACGCGCGTCGGTGGGGCAAAGACACTACTCGCCGGGCCGCGTTCGGCCCATTCTGGACGACAGCTGATGAGTCTTGTTCGTCGCGCGTATTGCCAATTAGCTATTCTCACAGCGGTGCACATCTACCAAAGACTCGACGTGTGACACTGATCGGTATTTTCGCTCGTTAGTTGATGTTTGGTGTTTCTTTGAATGTAAAGGTACGAAAAACCATGTCTTTCATTCCTGAGTGTATCGAATGGCGTACTTTTAAGATGTGAAATTGAGTTTTGCACGCATAATATAGATGACATGGATCAAGCAGCCCGAGTATTCGGTCATAGTTGTACCGCGGATACTGTACGTAGAGTAGTACATTTGAATTGAAACAAAAAAAAAAGTTCTCTGGCATTCTCAAAGACCAGTGTAAAAGTTACGATCGGTATGCAATCTTTGCCGGACCTTCCAAAGATCGCCATGACCATACAGCCCGTGGCCTTGATAACATCCTCGCCACCTCGCCATTGATTCCGCCGCAGTCGCGCGATTTCCGGCCAACACTGCGCACCCATCGACATCGACTCGCGACGAAACCATCCGCCGATCCCGAAAGCAGCTGGCTCCCGTCCACCCCCCGCCCGAGAGCCAGCATAATCGGCCCCGCTGTCCGCATCGAACCCCTCCGATCGTATGCATACAACGCCCCGGCGAAACGACCCGCGCGATCGGGAATGCAGTCCCGGACTTTCACTCGCGGGCGAAGAGAACGCCCGGCACTTTCGGCCCGAAAACGGCGAAGGCCGGGTATCTCAAGGCCCCCCCCCCCCCCGGGGCGATCGAGGAAGCGCGATCGAGAGCAACAAGGGCGAGCGACATTGCGCACGCGCGACAAAATAATGCGGACCGGAGAGAGAAAGGCGCGCGCGAGAGCCGTGGGAAAAGTGCCGCGGCGGTGCGTGTAGACACGAGCGCGCGGGAGAAAGGGAAAGCCCCACCTGCAGCGGGGGGCGCGCGGTCTTCCGCGCTTTGGCCCGCGTCGCGGGTTTTTTTTTCCGGATCGTTCGGCGCCGGGGGCGCCGCACAGTGGGAGAATAAATGACCTTTTTTTGGAAAAAAATCTGCCTTCACTACAAATCTTAACCGATTTTCAAATTTCTTTTCTTAAAATAATCGTCAATGTATGGGCTTGACTGTATCACTGCGACTTTTTCGATTCGGATCCAACATAACCTCAAAAAAAAAAAATTATAAAGAAATTTGAAAATCGGTTAAGATTTGTAGTGAAGGCAGATTATTTCACAAAAAAATCATCATTTTGAACATGCTTATTACTTTTCAGGTTGTGGTACCATTGACCATCAATTTTTCTATCTGACTCCAACTGCAGTAATGATTGTCGGATTCCTTATCAATTTCAACCATGAAAACATCTGTTTTCTGAAGTAAAAATCACGATTCAGCAATTTTCCATAGTTTCTCATTTGTTTCGAGGTTATGTTGGATCCGAATCGAAAAAGCCGTAGTGATACAGTCAAGCCCATACACTGACGAGTATTTTAAAAAAAGAAATTTGAAAATCGGTTAAGATTTGTAGTGAAGGCAGATTTTTTTCCAAAAAAGGTCATTTTTGTTCCCACTGTGCGCCGTGTTTTTTCGCCGTGCTTTTTGACGAGACGCGTCGCTCCGCGAACAATTCGGTTCGGGAAGAGGAAACGTTGCACGCGTGGGTTTTTGGAGACGCGAGGTTTTTGCGAAAACTCTTTGAGACGAATGACGTTTTTGCGGAAAAAAAAAAAAATCGGGATATCACAGTCTTGGGAACATTTTTTGAGATACAATAATAGGTTTTTGCGAAAATTTGAGGCAAGATGTTTTTGAGAAAATATTTTGAAGTATAAAATTTTCGAAACAAATTTCGAGGTAGTATATTATAGTATGTTTGTTGAATCGACAAAGGGCTCGAGTCGTTACATAGCCGAAGCAAGTTTAACTTGGCTGTGAATGGCAGAAGATACACGAAAATATCTGCGGCCTTACAAAATGGAATACTTCAATTTCGCTGTACAGAAATATGTATATAATTAGTATGATGAAAAAATATAGAAAATAAAATTTTAATTGAGGGCCGAAAGAAAAAAATAAAAAACAAGTTGGAAAAACAAAATAATTAATATTATAATTAGGCTAATAAGTAGATATCGTTTGTCATCATTAAAAGCGGTCTCGAGTAGATGCATGTGTAACTGCCTGTTAAAACAGGGGCGGTGAAAATTTCTCACCATTGTCCACATAAATTATGTCACATAAGTAAAATGCCATCAACTACGTTTTCGTCCCGGATTCGGCAGTTCAGATCAGATAAGTTACTTTTTTTAGAACGTTTCTATTATCAATGTTTTAACGATAATTGATCCTTGTGAAATTTTTTCTTTTTTTTTCTGTAGGATCTGGAAAATGTGCTTGAGCTGTTACCCAGTGCTTATCAGTACGATGCAAGAAAATTCCACAACAAGCTTAATTTCGGCGATGTCTGGCGTTCATGCAATTTTAATTAAAAAATGTCGTTTGAAAATACAAAAAAAAGTAATGAAACCATTGTTGTGATTTGAACGATGAAAGTTTCAAGCGTATTATCCATGTATTGCCCACAAGTTGAAAAATTTTTTTTTGTCATTATGGGCAATGTATTGCAAACGTATAGGAAGTTTTATCATATATCGACCATGTATCAGCCATGTTTTTCCGAGATGTTTGCAATATATTGGCCATACATATTTGCAATATATTGCAATGGCATTGCTCATGGCTCAACGTACGACGCGGGGAAGTACGAGAAAACGATTTGTCACTCGCGCAAAGTAAGCAAAAAAATTCCAAAAGCTCGAAAAATGCGTCACATCGGATTTACATAGCGATTACGAACGGACCCATGTTCCCGCGTGTTAAAAATACAAAATCGTCACCCCAAACGTGAGTCTCGACAGTTCATTTTTCCAATTCCAAGAAACGGCCGAAGTTTTTGCGACATTTTTCCTCCACACGCGTCTTTAGAATCTTCCTTGCACCGCAACGCCCGTGTATTTCAACATACCCTCGCACTTCGCGCGCACACCCATCCCGTGATTCATTTCAATGTTTTTTTTTTCTCCGAAAGCCCTGCGGATAGGCAAGCGCCTCCAGCGAAGCTACTTCGCTTTGTTATTTACCACGGTTACTACGGTTTGTTATTTATCACCAGCCAAGGCATGCCCGCAACCACGAGCTGCTCGTACACAATCGATGAAAATTCACGCCGCGTGTATTGCACTTGTACAAAGTTCTCTCGTAATCAACCGAACGGACGGACGTGGAGTCCGTATGCACCGCTGGCCAAGGCGTCACGCGCGCGTCATAATGGGCCGCGCAGAATCAACGAAACAGTGCGCAAGACGCGCGAGGAGAGGGCCGTCGTTGCGCAATATTTACGCGCGTCGTTATCCCTATATGCGCGTCGCGCGACCTCCGAGCGCTGTTTCGCCCGCCTCATATTTTAACTGTCCCCCCCCGGCCCCCCCCCCCCCCCCCCCCCGTAAAATAAAATGGAATATTAAAACACCGCACCATTTCGAGGCGTGACATTGACAACTGCCTTCTCGCGCCTCGCGCTTGGGTAATCGCTGTTTTCATGCTTGAGCATTGTGAGAAATGAACATATACTGTCCGGCCTTTTTGATGTATTAGAAATATATTTAAAAATACAAAGTATGAACTGATTTGGAAAAAATTGGCTGGAATATTTTGCCTGTGAATGAATTACGAAATCTCGGTCGAGGCCGGTGATAAATTTGCATGCGTGCAGTAATAGCTGAGTGTACGTGCCGAGCGATTCGAACTACCCGCATTGCATCGTTAAAAATATCATTCAATTTATTTATTGGGACGAATACGCGGAGTTACACAATTCCCATTCGATTCGCGATGATTTTCTTGTACAGAACAGATTATATCTTATGCTGTGTATTTCCAGCCTCGGACCCGCTAGGTTTGTTGCATGGAGATATTTCCGCGGATTAAATAAAGCAAAAATTGTGTTCAACTCGCTGGAACTCGGACAGATATTGGTGGATTTGTTTGAAAAAATTTAAAGATGATCCTGAAAGCTATCAACTATCTTTGTCCGAAGTTGCAAGAACGTTTTGTTTATTAAAAAGAAATTGTAACCTACAATATTTCAAAACACACCCCACTGCAATTGGAAAAAGTATGTGAGGAAATTACGAAAGAATTTTTATTTTGAATTGTTTCTTTGTATCTCAATAATATGTGTACAAAATATTAGATCTTTGCACGGTTCAAAATGTCTTCAATTTCAAACGGAATAATTCTGTTTGAAATTGAACAGACCACACTCGTTTTGTGTAAATGATATTTTACACAAATTTCGTGTTAGGATACACAAATCTTGTGTTATTTAGCCATTACACTCATATATTATACAAAAACTTTGTGTACGGAGTACAACTATTTTGTGTACGAGAGTACATTTTGTGTAATTTTTACAAATAATCAGTGTAAAATATCAAACCACACAAAATTTTTAACTGTGTATTTACGTGTATATTATTTATAATAAAATAACTGCATGATAAAAAATTATTATCATACATTATAACCTATTATTTTATTACATTATACATGCATACGTTATTAAAAACTACTCTATTCAAGTTTCAAGTGTAAGATAAGTTTACTCATCTTCTAATTTCTTACTCTGTTGTTGAAACAGACTACACACATTTTGTGTAAATGATATTTACACGAATTTCGTGTTAAGAGTACACACATCTCATGGTATTTAGCCATTATACATTCATATCTTATACACAAACTTTGTGCACGACGAATAACTATTTTGTGTACAAAAGTACACTAATTTTGTGCAATTTTTACAAATAATAAATGTAAAATAGAATACTACACAAAATTTTTAACTGTGGCGTGTTCAATGATAAAAAAAAATGAGTCATGTACTAAAAAATTTTGCGCTGTGTCACGTATTTTCTGGCACATTTTCGTCAATGAATTTTCAAAAATATTGCTGACCTGTTGTTTTTAAAGTGCTGCTCTATTCATGACTTCTACCATTGATCTACCCGATCGGATTCTACGTTTAAATTTTCAATAAATGATAAAAATTCAGTGTCACCATAAAAGACTGTACAAAAACTACAAAATATATAGACTCCAATCGCTTGATTATTAAAAAAATAACGTCAACAAGGTAGTTTTCCGGCTGAAAATCACCCAGACGTGTATTATCTTTTATTATACAATTATTTTGTGTCCATCTAACAGTGAGCCTAACGCCTGGAATACCTTAAACACTACGTGAGACCGAAAGAGAATTTCCATTACATTATAAAAGTAGCTTTACCCACGTATATATTTCGAACTTCTATATATGTTCATGGAATAGGAATTCACCAGACGGAGCGAGCCACACAGAAGTTGCCATGGGAAAATCAAGACAAAAGGATCGAGCGAGATGTTTGGGTACGAGGAAAAAAATTAGAACAAAGAACCGTGGCGGTGGGGGGGGGGGGGGTTAGTTTCGCGCACGCGAATCGTACCTATGCACGCGAAGCCGAGCGATTACTTCACGAAGAGACAACATTTGTATTCGCAAGGTGTTCGAATTTGGATTGAGACAAAGTCGTTGCACGTGTAAGTATGTGGGGAACAGCTGAGTAAACGAACGATGTCGGTTAGCAAATCTCTCGGCTACGTGTTGGTGTTTGAGAGGCTACTTGTTTCTTTGTAAGAATTGAGGTTTGGAATTGTTTTTCCTCGGATCGATCGATGAGGAATTTCAATAAATTATGGAATTCATTGCGTTTAGAAGAAAACACCGCAGCCAACTATTTAGCACAAAGCTTTCTCAAACTTTCACTTGTCACTATATTTTAGTATTTATATTCCGCATTGCGATTTTTTTTTTCTTTCAATTTATTTGCGCCTGGTATTATAGTTTAATTGCACTTATGTAACCTGTCCTTCCTTGAATAATGTTAATGTTTGAAACGACTTTTCAGATAATAAAGAGAAGAATTATTTTTGATAAATTTATGTATTTAAAAAAATAATATCTCTGTAAATTTTCAAGTATCTAATTACCTCGCTAATTACAATGCTGAAGTTTATTCGACATTTACTTAAACAACAATTTTTTTCGGAGACGTGTAACAAAAAGAATAATTAGTTTGTTTTGAAATCCGTCGAAATAAACAACTCATTGTTACAGACATCTGTATTAAACTTTTTCAAAAGATAATATACTGTGAAAGTTATGAATTTAAAATTGATAACGATTTTCGTTAATAACTTGATATGATTTTACGTCTTGAAGAAATAAAATAATGTTCTTACGTCACACAAATTGATATTAAAATTAAAAATATATTTAAGTATAAATTATTAAGTACTAAATTAATTAAAAGATGTTTTTCAATGTTCTTTTTAATTGAATAATAGATAGCACAAACACTTTTTGTAATCTTAAGAAAGTAATGATTGGCTCTGTCATTATTCGTGCATTAACAAAAATCATTAGATCTAAAATATTTCGTATATATTTATATAATATGTATGATAAATAAAAAATATGTGTATGCTATTTTCATACAACCTTCAATGTATCAAATGTACATTGAAAATTTTTAAATCACTATACTAGATGGTATGGAAATTAACTGTTGCAACAAGAAAAAAAAAAAATCCTAAGCAATTTTCTTAAAAAATTATAAGTAAAATCATTAATAAATTTGTCACGATTACACGTATTTAGTATAAGGAGTATGAAATTCATAATCATATACTATTAATTTTTTGATTGTAGCTATGAAGTTTCAAAAAAATTGTGTTTTTCATTAGTAACGAAGAAGATGCTGTACTAGTCAAGTCAAGTGTACTGCAAAAGTTATAATTGATTTCAACAAAATCTTGACTAATAAAATTCCATGAATAAAACATAAAAGATTAAAATTGTAAATTTAAGGATGAAAAAAGCTTCTGTGAGTGCAAATCATAACTGAAAAACACAATATTAGTACCTCAAATTTCAACCAGTCGAGAAGATGGAAAAAAATATTATTATTTGTTTATTATGCGTCAATAAATGCCACAAATATTACCGATTTGTGAAAATTTTACCTAAATTTATGTATGTTAAATTTTATGAACAGTTATTGTCAACACTTCATTGAGTATTGTCAAAAATTTACTTGAAACACCTGAGAACGAATAAAAGATATGATAATATCTATAAAAATATATGTTTGCACATCACATACTAACTGAAAACGTTGGAATAAAAAAAAATCATGATAATAATAACGATAATAATTACATTGTCTCTCAAGCTTTCAAAGAGCACGCGACTAACGCAGCGTGAGTCACGCTATCTATATAAACATACAGTGAATAATTTCATAGCAAACGAACCCATGTTTACCTATAATATATAATTAGCATTTATCATTTGCTGATATGTTTTTTTTTAGAATCGACGGACGAACATTACGAAAAAATTGGAATAAATGACAATGAACATTTTTAAAATAATAAATCGACTCAAAGTTTCACATTCTTATCATGCATGAAAAACTGCGGCCAATAAATTAGCAAATAGCTTCCTTAATAACTATTGTTCTGCCTTTTTTTGATAATAATAAATTAAATAACGTATCAGGATGATTCAGAATAGAAAAATGCAGAAAAATGATTAAAAATGGAGAATAAAGTTATTTGGATTCCATACAAGATCGAACTATTCATGAAGGTTAACTATAATTTTTTCACGATATAAATACCAAAAAAAATGTTGATTATTTTGTATCATTAAATTTTTAATCAATTATATTTGTACATTTAAAGTACTTGATTCTATTTTATAATAATAAATTTAAAAATATATTTTTTCAAGATCTAAATGAACTATTATAGAATAATTTTTATTATGTGTGCCTGGATAGATTATAAGAAGCAATATAATAATTTTTAAGTGTTTTAAGTTATTGTGACCTTGTTCAGTCATCTGTAAAAAAAATTATGTCATTGAAAAATTCGTACATGGGACATTCTTTTACGAACCGAACCCCTTTTTGACCGACACATTTAAAATTTGGCCAAAGTTTTTTTTTAATGGGTTCTATATAGAACGAAAAGAGTTACATGTTCAAGGATTTTTGTGTTTTTATATTTTTTAAAGAAAGATGTTTCAATTTAAAAAATTTCGCGTTTTTTTGCTTGGAGACTCACTTTCGAAAAACTTTGGTTCTATTTAACCTAGGAACATAATTTTTATTTATTTTGAAGCTAGAATAGTGAGCCTCAATTAAAAAATTGTTTTTTTTTTTTAATTATTAGCAAATTTATTTTGTCACAAGCAATTTAAATATTAAAATTTATTTTTAACTATTGCCACACCCTCGTAGCGAGTTTTTAATAGTACCATCGTGTTCTACGTCAAATTTCCTATCGTTAACATAAATTTGTTCGATGTAGAAATTATTATTACTATTGATAATAAATTGATTTATATAGTGTAATACGTCTTATCTGCGCGCGGATTTCATCGCAAGTCTCATTTTCTTGCTCCATATTGTTTTTCTCTGTCATACAAATTATTATTTGTTAATTTTTATCAAATAATATTTATCAACAAATAAAACTCTATGAGTGATTTAACGAAAAAACCTCATAAAGGACCATGTGACGGCTAGAGCTAGTCTTCAAAGAGTTGTTCAGTTGGGCGACTGAAGCTCTACCAAATATAACTTGTCGCTATTCGACTAATAATGAGTATCAAGAAGAAAAACGATTATTAACGCGTTTCCAAAAAGCTATAACGATATAGAGCATATTGCAGCAATTGTATGGTTCAATCTTCCTTTCAGAATTGGAAGCAATGCAATTCTCATTGTATAAAAAACCAACTATTGTAACAATTTATGAATTAAAATTACTATACACGTATAGTATAAGGCTAAATGCAAATCTTTTTTTTTTTTTTTTTTTTTTTATTCAATCACGCATCACGGTTTAACGGATTTTTTTAGTTAATTCAGTAGTAGTAACCAATAATAAAAGAAATAGATAGCATTAAACAATGATTTAAATTGGAAAATAAAGATATTACAGCGCTCTATGAGATATAGTATTAGGAAAAAAGTCAAATAACAAATTTGTTACTTTAAAAATATTTAAAAAAACCGCTAAACATCAAAAATCTTTATAACATCCTCAATAAGGTATGAAACTTGAAATTCTTTCCAGAGCTGTTATGAACAAGAAGAAACAAACATTCTAAGCCCTGGATCAATAAATCTGTCGACTGGTTCCTGATCTGTGACTGATTTTTCAAAATAAACTTAGTATTTCCGTGATAAAAAAGAAACTAAATAACTGACGAAGATAGTTCCTAATGGACATTAAGTTATTCTATTGCTCTATGAGATGTATCTATTCAGGAAATCAAATAGCACATTTTCCACTTCTTAAAGATAGCCAAATACTGCTGGCTGGACGTAAAAAATCGTTACGACACCCATGATGAGGTATAAAACTTTAATTTGGTTTTTTCCGAGTCGCCACCGGGAAACGAACCTTTGAAGCCCTGGATCAATACAATCGGCCGGAGGGGTTCCTGAGATATGACTGATTACATCCACACACACACACGCATGGAGACGCTCGGCCGATGGACGTATACATTCCAAGCACTGTAATGAACATTTCCGACAAGAGAGCTTAATTTTTTACCGGTACAAAGCTTCCCCCACTATGGGAAAGCAAAAAAGCACTTTTGCCATTCGAGGAAAAGCCGTGGCTCGCCGAATTGCCCCCGGAACTTTCATGGAAGAGAATCGTTGACAAACGCAAGGGTAACAACCAGCGCGGGTGCAACGCCCTTGGGATAAGCATCGCGGGGCGCGGAAAAATCGTTACACCCCGTCGGCACCGCGGCGGCGTGCAGGCGCGGACAAGGGCCTCGAAAGTTGCCCCCCGTCGAATGAAGCGCGCGGATCGCCGATGGACGCGGGAAAGACAGGGCGGCGGTCGCAGCATTTTTCATAGGGTTCGTTGACGCTCGGTTCGCCCGCGACGCTGGATCGATGGGCGGGCCGGGGCTGCTTTTCCCGCACGCTCCTGCCGCGTGCGGAGCTGGGTCGTTTGTTGTTTTCCGAGCGAGCCCTGCGTTTTCGTTGCTGATGAAAAAATGATCTCCTAAAAATTGTGACACCAGGCATTGGGAAATACTGCGATTTGACCGTCTTCGTGCCATCGTTGAATTGACAATGTAAACTTTGAAAATAGAACAGTTGGATTATTTTTAACCTTGGAAATGTCCTTTTTTTTTATTATCAGGTAAAATAATGTTATTCGGCGTTTTTTGCTTTTATTTTCAACGATTCGATCGTGCATGAATTTCTTCATCACGCTGCACGCGTTGATGGAGGGTGATTAGTGGAATCGTCATTGATTTTCATTGGTCTACGTTTGAATTTTCAACTCATCATGGGCTACGAAGGATTATTATTTTTTATGAGAAAAAAGATGCGCTGGATGATTTGTCGTTCGAAGAAAGTTTCGTAACATTGAAAGTGTGAAACGTTAAGAGCGATCGTTTGTACGGAAACGTGAGCATTGTTGGCTTTTTTTTTTTTTTTTTGTATCTTTTCGAGGAATCGTAGAATTATAAAATGAAGCAAAAAAATTTCGACGGCGTACCAAACATCTTTACATAATCCACAGTGCAGGCATACGGCGCGGCGTATCGAAAAAAGAAAAAACATTCGTTACCATACTTACAGTAAAACACTTTTCTCGCAGTCAGTGAAAGGAAATCTATTTTTCATTGTGATTCAACAATTTGTTTACTTTACAGAACCAGCTTTAGATAGCACATCCAGATCGAGCGGACAGATAATTTTTAATCCCACTCCAGGCACTATGCCCGTTGGACTTGTTTTTCATCAAGTTCACTCCTAATCGCTACAATACATAAGTAATAGTTTCAGTAATAACGCACGTTTACAAAAAATCATGAGTTCGCTACATTAAGTTGTAAAGGTCGTAATATTTGTACTTGAATTTTTTTCTCTCACCATTTTAGCCTTCGATCGATCTAATAACCATAACGCGAGCGCTTTACAAACAAGCTGAGCAGGAAGTACGACGGAAGTTTCGTAATCACGTTACCATCGTTCTTTGGACGAAAACCACGCCATGATCCTTCAGCTTGTTTTTTCCATTTTCCAACGGTCGAATAATTTTTAAAATACATGCACGATTCTAAAAAAAAAAAAAAACAAAAAACGATCGAACGCCAGCGTGACACAACAAACACACACGTATTGGCAAAGCAAACTCTCCTCTCGTACTGAGACGTATAAAGTGTCCACCGCGAAAATCCTCGCTTTCACTCGCCTCTACGTAATATGTACTCACGCAGCTGCAGCCATATTATATCGCACAGGTGGAAAAAGAAAATCCTCCGACCAGCGAAGTTTTTCTCGGCCCATCGTCGTCGCGGAAACGCGGAAGCGGAGAGAGAGAGAGAGAGAGAGTGAATCATCAGACGCGAACGGCACATCCTATATTTGGAGGGACCGTTTATTACCGACGATGATGCGCGCCGGGTTTTTCTCGCGGACGATGGAGCCCGGCGATCGGAGCTAATTTTTAACCAAAATAGAGAGCGAAATTTGCATAAAACGTGTGTGTTCGCGAGCACGCGTGCCGTTCTTTTTTCTAGCGTTTGTTTGTATCCCGAGGTTTGAAGGTTATCAAAAACGATTTATTTCTCAGTCTTGAAAAATTTAATCGTCGACGTTAGTTTTATTGTGTGACACTGTCACATGCATGAGGTGTATTGTGGGAATTCAGATGTTTTCATAATTTATTTATCGAAATATCGCGTGAATAAAAAATAAGCACTCGTTGTGATGAAAAAAATTTTATCATCATCCAATTTTAATAAACAACGGCTAGTGTTTTTTTCTTCATCCAAACAGCTACAAACTCACGATTTTTTATTTTTTAATAAAGTTCGCATCATTGTTATGAATGCTTTTGTTTGTGAAGTTTTTTTTTTTAATTTGCACAAATAAGTGGATTCTCAACAATGAATATGCCTTTTTTAGGAAATCAAAGACGGTAGGTTGAAAGCTGTTTAGGTGGAGAAAAAAACAACTTGCTGTCCATCAGATAATTATATTTTTTTCATTACAAAGAGTCTTTATCTTTTATTCACACGATATTTCCATGAATGAATTGGAACAAAAATCTGAAAAAAGTCTACAATGCACCTCTCGATCGTGACAGTATCATACATTAAAATGGCGCCGATTACGTGTGACTTGACCGAAAATACATTTTTTTTGATAGCCTTCAAATTTTGGGATGCAACTGCCTTAAGGAACGTCGTATCGCAGAAATCAAAAAAAATTTGCATCTCGGATGCGTACACGGTTTTTTTTGGACAAAAAATTTTGATACACGACGTTCCAATCCGTCAAAATTTGTTCCCCGCATTTCACCCCGAGTACAACTGATTTTTTTAACGAAACACAAAAGGCGCGTCGTCGCGAGGGATGATAAGAATCACGGAGGAAATAGCCGCCCTTGGTTTTCTGTCACGATGACTTTTAGACGCCACGCCAAGCGCGCCATTTTCATCGCGCTACGATCTTCCCCCCTCCGATTGAAAGTCGACTGCAACACCATCGCTGTCTTGACCATACGTTTGTTATTTTGTTCGCTGGCGAGGCGGTTCAGCCCCCCTCGGCTCCGGCGAGACCAACTTTACCGCTTTTGACCGGCATTGATCCATCCGCCACGGTTTGTCCATCGATCGCGACACCGCATGCAGCCATCTGCGTACGATTCACCGGCAGACCGCGATCGGCAAGCTCTCGCCGGCCGTCATCTCCCGCAAGCCATGTGTCGTTTGGCGCGAAAAAAAACAACCATAATAGCCAGCGCGCCATGCCCGCGGCGCCAATCCAAGGCGGACAAAGGCCGAGCGGCGTGGCACTAATTCCATCCCGCCAACAGCGTGCGCAGCCGATCTCGCCACGCGGACCCCAAGGACGCGCGGGGCCGACGAGCGGGGCAGGCGTGCGCATGTGTACCATGCGCACGCAGGCTTGTAAAATAATACACGCCGAGCTGCACAATGCACAAGTATACGGCTCGCGCGTTGTGCATTGCGGTGCGCGCGGGACGAAGCGCGCCTCGGAATGTGAAATAACATGAATATAATCGCCGCCGCGCGTATGAGCGTCACTCGTAAGAGGTACAGTGGCGAGCGGCAGCTTCTCTTAACCTACTTCGGCGGCCGTCGCGGCGGGACGCGCGCGCGCGCGTGTGTGTACACAGCGCGGAGGTACAATACCCGCGCGGCGCACGTGGACGTGTGCGCGCGCGCGCGCGTACGGCGGATGGAAATCGATGGGGGGACGAAAAACATGAAGGGCCGGCGTGAGATTGGTGTGCCTCGTCGTCGTTTCTGTTTGGCTTGCGTATACTTGGAATCGACGGGGAACGAAAAAAAAACAAACAAACAGAACGTAGGTCGACGTTTGTTTGAACGATCGAGATAAGCGCGTGGGTTTTGGGAGGGAAAGGTGGATTTTTTTTTTCTAGAACCCGAGTGAGGTCTTTCGTCGTCAACGCGAGCGTCTCTAATTTTGAGCGAACAGCGATTTGTTCACTATGAACGCGATATGTTAACTATTAATATGTTACGTTAATTAATTGAGTTGGTGTATTCATAGTTAACATATTATCTTCATTGTAACAAATTGGTCCCTCAGTGTATACCGAACACAGTGGCGAGGGGAGAAGAAACGCTCGGGAGTTTCGCGCTGTTTTTTTCTTTTTTAAAAAAACACACGCGCGGTAAAGAAAAAAAAAAACCCTTTTTTTGTCAATTCAACGCAGCCGCTGGTTATCCGGCGCTGTAAAAATACCACGGGCTGGTGAGCATGCTGCGCGATCTTGGGGAAACGATCCGATCCAATGCCGGGCGCGCGAAAAACCTCGGCGAGGAGTCGCGTAAGAGTGTCTCATCGGCGCGACGACGTGTCAAAGTCGTCTTTTCGTCGATTGCATTGATAAACATCTCGAGGGGAAAGCGGGAGAAAATCATCGCGACGGGCGTTGTAAATACAGACGACCGAGGGTAATATCACACAAGTGGTGCGGTAAATGATTTGCCGGGCTTGTTGCGAGCATACCGCGCGATCTTCAACCCCGCGCTCGTTCGTCCGCGCACAACTGTGCAGGAGGGCTCTCGCACCTGACCGTAAAACCGTGTACTCGAGGAACAAAGTAAGAATGACAAAAACGCACCAGCCTCCCAGCCGGGTGTCTCCGTGAGCGTGCGCGTGCGGGCGGCTTCCTCCTTTTTCCTTTCTTTCCTCTTCTCACTCGCGAGCCAAAGAAAGGCGCGCTCCAACGGAAAACGGAGCCGAAGAGAGAGGAAGGAGGCGAGCGGACGGACGGAAAGTGAGAGGCCCGCGGGAGTCGAGGTGCAGGAGCGCAGGGTACGCGTACGTGCGGTCGAGGCTGCGGCCCGAGTCGAACTGCCTCGCGCCCGCCGAGACGCGCGCCGCCGTGTCTGCTTTGCACACATGTATATACACCCGCTGCGGAGGTATACAACCGTGTCTCGAGCGAGTGCATTTCGTATCGTTGGATCGATGCCGGCTCGATCGACCGCCGATTCTCTTTCATCCCAGGTGCTGGGAGTACTCGTCGTTTTTCGGGCCGGGTCGATTGTTCGCCTTTCTTGGGGGTTTTTCGAGGTCGGTTCTCGAAAAAGCCGATCCAGCGGCACGCTCGTGGCTCTGTTAATGTTTTGAACTGTCTCGCGAGACTTTTGGGTTTTTTTTTGGCTGGCGCGGAGAATAAGATGATACAAGGTGTTTTTATGAAAAAAAAGGGACGTTTGGGTTTTTTTTTGGCGGGCGCGGAGAATAAAAAGAAAAAAGGGGATTTTAAAAAAAAAAAAAAAAAAAAAAAAAAAGAAGAGAAGAGAATTCATCGGAGTGTTTTTGTCGGAAAATGTTTCCATTTTTACGGACAGTGTAACGAAAAGTACGTTAAAAATTTTCCAATACCACGATTCATGGAAACGTCTTATTGAAATTGTATTTTCAAAAAAGTGTTTGCACTGTACTATCAACGGCATCCACTCGTTATTACAGATTTCTCGGAAGAAACTCTATATTTGCGCAATACACTGGCGTCAATTAGAATATAATCGACATCCTTGGTTTGGTATTTATGCGTCGCCCATGATCGGTACGCATATTGGAGATAAAACAAGCACACCCACGTCCACTCATCTTGCAGCGATTTGACGCGTAATTCAGAGTTTTTTTTTTTTTTTTATTGACATCTCATGCCTTGCGAATGTGATTCACGGAATAACAATTTTCAATGACCGGTGATGATTGTGATGAATAATAGATGTTAATTCTGAAGCCTTCATTAAGCTAGAAATATAATTTAGTTGCTGACTTTGTTAAAAATAGAAAAGAACGAAATCCTTATCGCGAATGAACTGGTTTGGAAAAGTTCAAAGTTATGGTTTCCCAGATAGTTTTCAGGAGAAACTGATTCCGGTTAGATAATCTCAAATCGTGTCCCGAACTATTTAAATAAGTATTCATTCTAATTTAATTATTATTTCTATCGCTATTCAAGAAAATTTTGTCACAAAAATGTAATCATGAAATGGCGATAAAATTTAATAAGTATTATATCCATTGATATAATATTGAATAATGAGAGTAAACGTAATGAGGAGAATATTAATTCATAACCGCTTGTTTGAGGAATTCGTTTAGAAAATTTAATCATCCCAATTTTCTCGATGAGCTACTGATAGACAGAGTTATGTTCAGAGTTAATAAAGCGTAAGTAGATTTTTTGCCAGCCAAAATTAAAATATGGATAGTAATTAATTCATGAGACACGCAGTATCAATTAAATAATTGAAAGTCCAAATATCTTCAGAGAAATTTCGACAAGTAATATACGTTACGAAATGTAATTGTACCTAGTAATCTCCAACGATGAGTTCCACACCAATTAGGTTTGAATTTTAAATAACAAGCTTGACAAAAATCAATCTTTTTATCGTAATACTACGCAAAATATCAATCGTACTCACATTACTTAATTGTTCGAAAAATGACATTTCAGTTTGAAAATATTATGAATATGATTTTCATACATCGTACTTTAATCTGTAGTCGGATAGAATTATAGCCGATTTCGGGCCGAATATCAGGGAAATTGATGACCTGGGTTTTAAAATTTTTTTCGTTCGATTATAGTGACGGAAACAACATCCTAAGTTTAAAAGCCAATCCAAAGTCAGCCAGGCAGTTAAAAAAAATGGCAAAAATAGTAAAAATCGGTTTTTTGCGTTTTGCGCGAAAAGGGTGAAATATACAAAAAAAAAGTCTAAGGAGAAAAAGATGCACAGTAAAAAAACGAATCGAAGCAGTTTTTTTGAGCTCCGATCGGTCCAGTATAGTTTTTAAACAAACCGCAGAATGCCGCGTATTGTGGACATTTTTTGAAAACTTCATAACTCGCATTTTATTAAATATTAGGACTTGAAATATTATTAGAATGTAGTATTTATAAACCTCAATATGCATACCACATTTTAGCAAGATCGATCTTAAATTTTTTGAAAAATTTTGAAAAAACTGAAAAAAGATCCTTCAGAAAAATGACCATAAAAAAGTTTTGATCCATCTTTGACCAATTATTCAAAATTGTTTTTGTTCTTCGAGAGTTGCTCTACAACATCCTTAAATATCCTTACATAATTTCACATTAAAAGCACACCTTAAATCATGAGTGTCTTTTGTAAAGTATATTAAGTATATTAAGAGTTAACTCTGCACAAAATTTCAAGTCGAGCGATAAGAAACGTACCAATTCGGCCGGACCACGTAACGATTGTCACAAGAATGAAGCCTTTTTATTCGATGTGTGATATATTGGTCGAGACTGGTCAAAAGCGGGTAAATTTGAAAATTTGGTTTTGAAATATCAATAAAAATAATTTTAATTAATAAAAATCATGACTGTACGTTACAAAATAATTAATCATTATATTGTCTTTAAAAATCATGAAAATAAATGTATTTAATAAAATGTTGGGGTTGGCGTGCGAAGCGTGTAGAGGGCGGAGCCCCCTATAGTTTTGGTAAAAAATTGAATGGAAACATAGCTCTGTTACGGATGACATCACCTCATGAATATATTGCATCGAATTATTCTTTGATACAATGATAAAGTAATTAGGGACATGACAAAAATAATGTTGTCACACATTCCTGATTTTTGAAATAATAATTGAAGCTTAATTTTCGCGAAATTAATTGTAATCCAAAAAAAAACCTTTAAATCAGATTGCATTAGTCTATTATCTACTTTTTCTTTTTTGGCCTTTAATTATTAGTCAGTTTTGACAAGTTTAGGCTTCAGGCTTGATTTATTCTTTGCGCGTCAACTATTTCATTAAAAAAAAAAAAAAAAAAAAAAAAAACTGGTTGTTAAATAAATAATGTTATTAAGCTATATAATAAGTTGATTATGTAATCGATGCAGGAAACATCAATTTTCTAAGAACTGGTATGTAGCTTGAAGAATTTTCGGTCAAAAAGCACTTCGTAACATATATTTTTTTATCGTTGACCATCTTTTTTTCATTTCAATCCAAAAAGTCTGCATAGGAATACTTGTGAACGCATCATCTTGACAAACTTCAATGGAAAAATCTTACAGTACGTGTAAGGGATAAAAGAAAAAGAGAGCAGAGAAATCAACTTGTGAAAAAAGATTTATCCCTCTATAGTGTTATTTAAGTTTAAAGATACTTTTGTTTTTTATATTTTGTAGTATATTATAATATAAGCAAAAAATATAATTACCAAAGTAAACGAAAAATCTTACAGCATCTATAAGGGATGAAAAAAATAAAGAGATATGCTTTAAGGTATTTTAATAGTTTATAGTTAGTAACGTCTTTTATTTGATACTATCTCATGAATAAAATACGAGATTTCGACAATGCTTATGTCTTATCTGATTTAGAATAATTAAAAAGAGACATAGATAATAATTAAGGAGGTTCAATGATTTTCTTAAAATGCAACGATCATATAAAGTTGACATTTTTCAAGACTTTTCTGATAATTTCTGAGGTTAGATCTCAGGTGATCTTCGGAGATCGGGATCCTCTAAGAACGTTTTCATATAATAAATTTTTGTCATTAAGTGATAGAGGCCCCGGTGTTATAGGTTATAGCACCTGTTGTACATGCTTAAATCTATAGGATAAACATTTAAATGGTGGTTGACAATCGATTGAAGACGAGTAGTAGTCTGCACGTTCTTCTACGTCACCTGACGATCCACACTTTGACTAAATTAAAAACTTTGGAGGGGAAAACCAACATTGACCATGAGGGAGCTTTCTTTGAACTGTAAGATATCGGTTGGATCTTGTTACGAGATTTTCACCCAAAAATTGAAAATATACAGCATTACTGCAAACTTTGTGCCACGCCTCATGACGGATGACTCAAAAGCCAGTCGCGTCTAGATTTGTCAGGAACTGCTATATCATTAAAAAGATGAAAACTTCATGTAAAGGATCATGGTAGGTGACAAATCATGGGTTCACGGTTGTGACTTTACAACTAATATGAAATCAACCTAATGGGTAGTGAAACGTTTTTGAATCCAAAAAATCTCCAAGTTTGATCCAATATCAAGGTAATGCAGACAGATTTATTTGGTGCTAAAGGCATTCATAATCACGACTACCATTCCAAGGCTCGACAGTAAACTAGACTTATAATATTAAAGTTCTTCGATGTCTGAAGAATGCTATATCCATCGCAAAAGGCCGGACATGTGAAGGATTAGCAACTGATCCTTCCATTACGACAACACTGTAGCCCATTCAGCTCTCATACTTATCTCGTAAGTTTTTGGCCAAACACCGATCACTTCTTTCTGACTTCCTTCTACTAATCTGATCTAAATGTTTCCAGAGATTTTAAAATATTTTTGTACTTCATTGATTCCGAAAAGTGAAAGTTTTTTAAACATAACAACATTAATAGTATTTTTTCATCAACTTTTATTTCAATTTAAATACTTTTGTGAAAAGTACATGAGCAGAGACCAGGCCCACAACTTTCTGACATGGAAAAATCCCCTATTACATACAACTTGATTACTCTATTTGTTATCATCTAATTAGTTCGAAACTACTTTCTTCCTATTCGTATTAAAAACCATGTATGTGGTTGAATTTGTTTAAAACCGTCTAAATAAATTATTTTGCTTTCAAACCTATACTGCAACTTCTATAACACGAGTGTCAAGGAGCGCTCTATTGCCAGCAATTATTGCTTCAATAAAGCTTAAAAAACCTCCAACTTGGGTGTAAAATGCAGGCAGATGTGATTCGTCGCAAAGAGCTGGAGCTGTACTCAGGATTCCGATGATTTTCCCATTCTTAACAAGAGGTCCACCGCCATCGTGCTAAAAAAATTTCAAATAACTCTCATTATCGTGCAACTGTTTATGTCCGTACCGTAACATTTAAACCATTTTATGATTAAATTTAATGAACAATCGAGATTCTTACATTGCAAGAGCCAGGTTTCCGTAAGTCACCTGTTGGCATTACCTTACCGCAAAAAAGTGTACCCCGTAACCGTTGTGTCCTGAAAATAAATAATATAAGACTTGTGCTCAACTGATAGACAAATACTCTTCACTACCTTCGCCAGCCTATTTACCACTAGTGGGCGTTGATAAGTTTGCAATAAAACTCTCCCGTGACAGAATGACGGAAATAGTTAAGGTAGTATGCAGTAGAGCTCGATTTCGTTTCAGAAATCAACTAATTATTTATTGATGCTAAAAGGGTTGAAACTCTCAATTTTCGTGATTAGAATTTAGTAATGACATTTATTCGTCCTGATTTACAAAAAAGTGTATTTTGAAATATCTTGTTTTAATACACCCGAGTTTTAAGTCGTGACTTTGCAGCTGAATATCTCAGTTTTTTGGACCAATACCGATGCTGAAATTTTAATCACGTATAAAAAGCACTGAAATGATATTATGTACGAACTTATGAAGTTTAAGTACAGTTCTAATGAAATCGATTTTCGTACATACTACCTTGAGAGTATGCGCTAGAAAACTATGTAAGAGTCACACATACGTAATTAATTCTCGGGGCAAGCACTGGATCAAGGGTGTAACATTCACTCGAGCGAATTTCAATCTTCTCTCATCCGTATGTCCCACTATTACATCATGTCCTCGAGGATTCGCAACTTGAACTGAGTTCCAACCATAACCATATATGAAAGAAGATCCACCAAGGACATTGTCACTTGCTGTTGGTAAAGCAATAATACCGATTGATGGATGAACAGGAACTGGATTATTGAGCTGTCAAAGAAATTGTTTGAATGAAGTTTGCCATTAGTTTTTAGGCACTTGAATACCGTTATATTTTTTGTATAAAATTAGTTCTCACCTTTAATACAGCTATATCATTTGCATTGGCTTGACCCAAACGCGTGAAATATTTATGCAAGTAAATCGTTCGTACACGAATCTCTGCACCTGCAGTACTCGCTAAATTTATTGTTCCAATACGGACTGAAGCGTGAACTGTATTTGGTGGTAGACCTCTAGTATTATCCAAGCCAGTCTTAATGCAACCGGCAGAAGTTAATACAAAATTACGATGAATGAGTGCACCACCAAATTCCGAACCACCGTGTCGGACGTTTATTTTTACATAAACCATGTATATAGAATCAAGCTGTTCCACATTGTTACCTCCCACAATGTTTTCAGAACTCAAGCCAGTAGCTGAAAAAAATTTACGATTGACCATAGAATATTTCTCAAGTTGGTTTTTAGGGGAGTTCAAAACTATTATCAGACTTTTTTTCTAAATTCTCAAAAATTAGTTGTCGTCTAGCCACCCAAATACAAAATAAAAAAATATAAAATTATCGTAAACAGTTATCATACGTGAGTTTAATACTTTTAATTTTATAATCAAATGTTGTTTTAGCTGTAAAGAATTCATGCAGTTAAGCTTTATCAGATGATGGATATCATAATTTTATTAATACAAAAAAAATGAATCGATCTAATTCAAATACTAATAAGCATTTAGTTAGCAGTGAAGTGAACTGATTTTATAATTTTGTATTTAAGGACGCATATCTCATCTATTATTAAGCATAATTATCAGTAGAGCGAATAATAAGGTAATGAAATTGTAAAAATCGTTACATGGTTAGATACATGATTATCAAAATGTTAAATTGCAATGAATACTTAGTCAATTTAAGGTTTCCTACCAATACTAATCAAAGCCGCTATTATAAAAATGGGTAACAATTGAGCCCTCATCGTTGTACTTTGCGTTGCCCACAGTCGTACTGAAGATAACTTATGGAAAGGGAGAAGAAGATCATTAACATTTATACCCAAAAATTTAGATGTGCAGATTGATATTTCTTGACGTCAATGGTTCGATATGACATCTATTTACCAAACATTTTGTTACGAAATACGTAACACCTTTCCTAGAAAGACATAACAAGCTACTGCAAGTGTGTGGCTTAGATATGCAGCATAACTTTCTTTGACGTCAATCGGTCGACATAATAACTACTTATCTAAAATTTCTTTACAAAATACGTAATCCCTTTCCTAGAAAGACATAATAAGTCGCTGCAAAAATGAGTCTTGGATAATGCAGTTTAATTTTCTTTGACGTCAATCGTTCGAAATAATAACTGTTTATCAAAAATTTCTTTAAAAAATTCGTAACACCTTTCTTAGAAAGACACAATAAGTCGCTGCGATCATGAGTAACTGTCAATGATGATGACGTAGCCTTGAGCTGAAAATTTACGAGATAGAGCACGCTGCATATCTTATACCTGAATTAGAAGTTATAAACATACGTCCGTTATACAATTTTAATTTTACTATATTACAAAGATGCCACTATTACTGATGAAGATTGAAATGTACTTGTTATAATCTAATGTCACTGTCAATAGTGAAAGCTCCCCAGAGTTACAGTTACATAAGTTACAGTAATTTTTGTTTTCAAATACAAAACGAGCAGAGGGCTCTTATCTTACGAGGTGCCCGCGCCGTACCTATTACAAAAATTTTTGGTGCTTATCACGAAGTCACATTAAACTCGCCAGTACTGGAAGAATACTCAACGAATCGGACCCAAACAATTCACAGACATTTCTCAGACTGTCTAATATCTGACAGTTTTTGTCAAAAGTTTACAAATTGAGCACTGTGCTAAAAAAATTCTTATCTACAAGTAAAAACTTCGATCTATAAAAGTGTGTTACAAATTTTTAAAAATCAGCAATTTTTTCATACTGCATTGTGCGTTTACCTTTGAAAGATGTGTGTACAAAATTTTATTTCAGAACATTAAAAAAAAAAAAAAAATAACGAGAAGCAATTTAGTAAAAAATAATTGTGTCATGCTGCGCTGCAGCAGCGCGTGCTTTGGGATGTTTTTTTTTTTTTTACAAAATTGTTTATGACTCAAAAAAATGACCCGTTTCCTGGGGGCTCTGAAGGGCTCATCTGTTCAAAATTTCACAAGATTTGACGTTGTGTGCCACGTGTTACGGCGACATGCCTAAATTGTTTATGTTTTACAAAGAATATGAAAAAATGTACTGCCTATGGGAAAACAACATGGAAAGTATTATTACCCATGTTTTCTGTCTAAAATAAACAGTTCAAGCAACGTCCCATAACAAGCGGCACACAACATCGACGCTTGTGCAATTCTTAAAAGATTAGCACTTCAGGGTCCCAAGGTACCGCGTCATTTATTCGAGCTATAAACAATTTAATAAAAAAAAACTGCCTAACACACGTGCTGCAGCGCAGCACGGCATAATTTGTTTTTACCAAATTGCTTCTAAAACTTTTTCTGTACAATATTTTGATCTGAAATTTTGTGCACTCGCTTTTCAAAGGTACTTAAACGCATAATGTAGAATTCAAAAATCTGATTTTTGAATTTTGTGTTCTACGGTACTTTTATCAATTGAAGTTTTGATTTATAGGTTATTCTTTTTTTTTGGACACACCAACCGACTTATGAACTTTAGACGAAAACTGTGAGAATCTATAAAAAAAAATCATTACATTTCATACTCAAAAAGTAAAGTATCCAGTTTGACCTGTATTGACGTCAACGGATTGACATAATAACTATTTATCGAAAATCCCTGGCGAGAAACACCTTTCCTAAAAATGTGCAAGTTTAAGGCTTAGATAAGCTTGGTTTTTTTAACGGTGATAAAACACCTTATATATATATATATATATATATATATATATATATATATATATATATTGTACCTAAATATTAACACATTGACAAATTTAGCATTTTTACGTCGGTTATAAAGTTGTGACTTTACTATCTCACAAAGACGCCAATATAATCAGTAAAGTTTCAAAAATGCTTGCTCTGATGTTAATCTCAACGTATAAAATAGCTTGAGTTTCCCAGAGTTAGTATTTCATAATTAATATAGTAATATATATAATTTCTCATTAAATGAGCTTGAAACTTTCTGACTCAGGTATTACAATGATAATCCTATCTTAAACATAAGAATTTAATGTCACTGAAGCCTTACATTCGTGATGTTATTAGTTTAGACAAATCATGTAGTTTTTGAAGCGAAAAAAAGAAATTATATTAGTGGGACACACACATATATACAGATGAAAAAATATGCTATACAACGTCTTAATTCATTTATTTTTTCGAAGCGCGCAGGGACGGAGCCCCCTAATCAAGTAAGAACCGAAACTTAAATTGAAAATTTTCTAAAGAACAATCCTGTCCCAGGAATAATGATAGTATAAGTATGGTGATTGAGATAGTTTTTGTGCTTGGGGCAATATCGTTTAGCGTTTCTGTGTTGTGCTTTACCTATTGAGAAAACATAATGGGTTATTCATTTTATATTAGTTATGAGTATTTCTACTAGTGACTACAATAACGATTTGACCATAATTACATGGTTACAGATGATGAAAAAAGAATTATTCAGGTAAAAATTATAATCTTATTTTCAAAATAGTTCCACATCATAGAGCATGAAAATAGCTTCTTTTCAGGAAGCTTTGTGCTAATTTATTGGCAGCGGTTTTTGACATTGTCATGATTCATAGAGAATACGATCCTGGTCCCATAACCTTTGTCTGTGATTTATCTTCGGACAATAAATTATTATCCTTACGTTTATTTAATTATTTTTCTCAACGAATTCCCTACAACATTTATTGGATTTTTATCGGAATCCCTTGTTTCATCAGCCAATTTTACAGTTAAAAAGCAGGATAACAAAAGTATGTTATAAAATGCATTTTTGCCGCTATCTCAAAGATTAGTTGTCAAAAAAAAATTTTGTAGATAAAAGTTATAGACAACCAAAAAATACATTACTTTTTTCTGATTGCAATGTACGCAGTCGAAAATTTTTTATTAAGTGCAATATCTCTTAAAGTTAGCGAACGGGCTTTAATTGTAAGTAGTTTTTCGACATTATATGATATGTTTGGGCTTCCCAAGTAATTGGGTGCTTCTATGAAAAATTCCAATTGGTAAGAATTTGAATGCACTGCATGTCTAAGATAAAAATTTTTTTACAGTGAAGTCTTCAATTTACTAGTAGTAGTGGTAGTATGTTTTTATTGTGTACTTTTTACAAAAGTTTTACAGAGTTTGTTGGGTACATAAAATAAATTCTCCTGCACTCATACCTTTCTTTGCTTATGAATTATCGGTTACGAAAGGCTTATTTTCTTTGAAAAAAAATCACCAAAGATTGCACATATATATTATACATTGAAATTTGATAATTAAAAATTTTTTTAAATTTTAAAAGAAAAGAAAAATTGCATTTTTGAAAATTTCAATTTGAAAATTGAATATCTTAAGATTGAGACATTGCAAGTTTGTTGAGAAGCTCAATTTAATACTTCTCTGAGTGCTTTACTCATTGAATTACTATCTAACAATACTTTGGTTGAACTTATATAAATTACGTTATTTTAACTAGTTTAACACATAAAAAAAAAGAAAAGGAAAAACTAAAAGTGACTAGGTACTAGGTACGTTTGCAAATCAACTATTAAGTCTTAACAATTAGAATAATTAATGTCCAGTCACTTAAGACCCGACTGTGTTCTGACAAAAGGATAGGTGACACTTAGACCTTGTATACAAGCACTTTCACTCCACACCTTCATAACACTTATGTTTCTCCTTCAACTTCTGCCTCTCGTTTCCAGGGGCTGCAATCTATAATTTTTTCAGGTATGGGGTCCGCTTTACCTCCCGCCCCCTCCCTCCCCAATCAGAAAACAACATAAATTTTTATTGATGAGTCAGATATCAATAAGATTACAAAATATTTATATAAACAGTAATTGAACAGTTCGATGTAATAAAAATAAAAATCGTTTTAAACTATGAAAAATAATATTTTTAATTTTCAGAAGTATTTGGCATCTTATTAATATACTATTTATGGAAATTAAGTCATTAAACTAATATGGAAATATTGTGATCTTCTGAAAGTTTTTTCATGTTTTTTGCCCCAATTACCAGACAATATGTGATAATTTTAGTTTGCTGACGAATTAAAAGCTAACTGGCAGAAACAGTAAAAACAAACTCTGAGTGGAGGCAACTTACTGTCAATCTTAGTGCATTTTTGGTGCTGGTTATTGGGATGAGCGCGAGCAGGGAATGAAGTAGGGATCTAATCAGTCCCTGATCAAGCTATACTTTTCAATGATCAGTAACTGAGCAGGCTTGTAACGCATCATCTGATCAGGGACTGGTCATACGGAATGATTTCATCCTTACTTCGGGGTCACGTGTATGCGCAGTTGTTTACTAATGGAGGACTAATGGTCTAATAGGACGAAAGGACTAATGGTCCGATTTTTATTTAGTTACAGTCCATTTTTAAATGCAATGTACATACGATTATATTTCTGAGTACACGCTCCAGGGTAGTCATTCTCAAGTGAATAAAATGAAGCATCATTAACTCCTTTGCCTACATTTAAAATAACAAGATGAAAAAAATAAAAAAACAGCACATGTCAACAAACCAGCTTAACCAACAAACAGTATAAAGAAGATATTGAGAAAGCATACCGACAGCATATCCTTAGAATACACACACTCTGAACACAATTATATTACCTACCTTTTAACTGCAAGTAAAAAGTTTTGAAATGCTGATATTTATTGAAAAACTGTTCCATTGTGTGAATTCCAGATTTGTAGTGTATTTACACTGCAGCACATGTACGTATTACACCTAAAAGTGGTGGAGCGGCGTGACTAGTCGTTTAGAGCCTCTGTAGCTTGGTATTGGAGATTCGGTACTTCGGCTTGGAGGCAAATAGCCCCCAGTCCGGCAGGGAGTCAGTCCCACCGAGACTGAGAGCAGCGCTAGCAGGGAGTCAGTCCCACCGAGACTGAGAGCAGCGCTACTGATTTTAGTGGCACGGTATGTCCAGTCAGCAGAGCAGCTCGACCAATTCTCTCTCAGTGAATGTTTACAGCTTTTTCAATTTGGATAACGATTCCCAGGTTTTTGGTCAGACATTTTCCTGTCTCCTTCTCTATACATTCTCCTTGCTCAAGGTGTACCCCTTTTATTATGACATTCAGCCTTCTTTTCTCTCTTTCTCGACTTTAATCCTCCTCCTCTAGTTTACTTAGTATGATCTTCACATCTTCTCTCTCCTTCAGATTATCTTCTTGATCCTCTTTGTGTAACATTTCAATATTATCCATTCTATCCATTCTATCCATGCACTCCGTCCTCAGTGCGTTTAGGCACTTGTTCATTTTCTTAATAGCCGCTATTGTTTCGTTCGTCATATCTTTAACTTTTTCAATATCAGATCTTAAGTTTTCTTTCTTTTCAGTCATAGCTTTCAATATTCTGGACTCTGACTTCTTCTCCTCTGCCTCCTGCACCTGCGTGCTATTCATCGTCCCTCTAAAATCCTTAAAATCTTCCAAAGTGGCCAGTGAGAAGTTGTGTTGCTCTAGTTATTTCTAGTTGGATGGCAGTTTTTTCTTTAGGCTCCTTGTTGTTTTGTGTGGAATCTTTTGACCTTTTGTGCTCTCCCTTTCACGTGATTTTTGCATTCGTGTATCCTTTAAGTTAGGACACTCTAATCTCACTTTATCTGGAGAATTTATTCTTTCACATAAGTTTACTCAATTTTTACTGTTTATATTGCTAATTATCAAGATTATACATGTGTCTCTTTTATTTATTAACTAAACATTTTCAATAATTATATGACTTTCTCGCAGATTGCGGAGCACAACATGTGCTCTTGCCGACGCGTCTCGCTCACTTCCCTTACATTTACTATGTATATTAAATAATAATATAATTGATTCTACTGTTTATGTGCTGTAGTAGTAAATGCTCAATCAACATAGAATTTTAGGGTGGTATTCAGAATTAAAATACATTGATGATTATAACACCACGTGCCGTCCACCATCATCTCCCCTATCCTCTACGTAGCCTTTATGTAGTTTTTTATCACCTCCCCCTTCTTTCTCAGTGGGTCATGTGCTTTGTGAACGTTTTCTTATTAACAAATATTATATAGTTGGTTTTTCTTATGAATAAAAACTGACGGAGCTAGAGCACGTTTACATTCGGGAGTAGGGGGTGTATGAGGTCACCAAGGTTATAAATTCTACTATACCTTTGTGACGGCATACAAAACTTTTAAGCGTTTGTATCTTCGCCAACTTTATTTATGTGCAAAAAGAAATATACGTGTCCAACATTTTTCAATGATCTATCTGATGATATAAAATATTTGTTAATTCTTATTTAGAAACACCTAATTAAAACTTTATCATAGTTTCTCTTTAGTTAGTATTCTAACCTCTTTTACAATATTACTCAATCTTACAAACATTGTCAAAATTCTAAGTGCAAACCCCCCCTCCCTCCTTTCCTCCTTCAATCACCGTTATGCAGTCATAGTCAGGTCTTCAGTAGAAACATTTCATTTCATTAATCTGATTATGTATTATGACGTGAAGAAATACAATCTTAACGTTTCTTTAATATTAATTGCTAATATATGTCCTCACCTGCCAGAAGTTAAAGAAATGATGTCAAGATGTATTTTTTTATGATTCTGGCACTTGTCTTCCTCTTTTAAATTTTTGTAGCAGTCAGAGTTTTTATTATAATTAATTGAAACGAATTTTTTTTGGATTTATATATCAAAACAAATTTGTTTCTAGGTAATAAATTTATTTAGTATTAAGAAAGTCAACAATATTAACATTTTGTATGCGCCTTTCAGCCAAGTACTAATTGATTATCTGAACAAACACATTCTGCAAATGATCGTCACAAAAAAGAAACATTTATACTATTGAAAAAGGTTCTTAGTGTTAATTATTTACGAGATTTTCAAATAAAAAACATTATGAAAGGTAAAGCTTTATATGACCAAGACAATACGAGAGTTTTGGTAAATATTGTCTAGATCTCGAAAAATCTTGATCTTTGGTGATCTCTTCTTGGTCTTGTCAAAATCTTGAGTTAACAAATGTTGTCTTGTCTTGATCTGGTCTTAGTATTGACAAGAAAATATTGGTCTTGTCACAAAATTTGTTTTACAACATACTAAAGTACTTGAGGTAGCTTCCTTGGGGAGCCGTAACTATCACATAACTATTCGGTCACTTTTCACGAAGTTACGTTAAAGTTGCCAGTACTCAAAGAATACTTACCCCCCCAAGGCGTCCACAGCCGTCTCTTAGCCTTTCCGGTTCCTCGTGTTTTTTTTTTTTTTTTTACACATTAATTAGGTACATGGTTTTTCCGAAAAAAATCTAACCTACAAATCAAAACTGTAACCGATAAAAGTGTGTTACAAATTTTTGAATACCATAAATTTTTCTGTACTATCTTATTTATTAAACTTTCAAGAATGTGTGCACAAAATTTCTGATCAAAATATTGAATAGAAAAAAAAAGAGAAGCGCTTTAGTAAAAAAGAAGTGTTCCGTGTTGTTTTGAGGGCTGTTTTTTATTACAAAATCGTTTGTAATTAGAAGAAATGACCCGTCACCTTGGAGCCCTACAGTCCTAATCTGTTCAGAATTGCGTAAGCTTCCATGTGATGTGTCGCTTGCTCTACAGAATTTAGAGTCTTTATTAGTAAGAAAAGCTTATTCGCATTCTATGTTAAAAATACAGAATTTAATAAATATCTGTAAAACAAGCGACACGTAACATTGCAGCTTGTGCAATTCTAAAATTAGCCCTTTAGGGCCCCAAATCGAGCGGTCATTTTTTCGAGTTATAATCGTTTTCGTAAAAAAAACAGTCCAACACACGTGCTGCGTTGCAGTACGGCTTCTCAAACTATTTCTTTCTAATATTTTGATCTAAAATTGTGTACACACATTCTTGAAACGCTAATGAATAATATAGTTAAGGAAATTTGTGATTTTCGAAAATTCGTAACACACTTTTATCCATTAAAGTTTTGATTTGTAGGTTACAATTGTTTTCGAAAAAACCGCATACCTTATCAATATGTGACAAAACTGTGAGAAACTAGACGGTCTAAGGAACGTCTGTAAATTTTTTGGGCCTGATTCTCTTAGTCTTCTTTGAGTACTGGAGACTTTAACGTAACTTCGTGATAAGCGCCCGAAAATTGTCGTAATAGGTACGGCCCCCAGAAGAAGTTTTTAAGGTGGAAATCAGTAGATACGAACAAACCAAATTTTTCTTGAGTTTGCTACTGCTGGATACAAGAATACATTATTACATTATTATCATCTATTGTCAATTTAGCGACATAGAATATTTATTTTATAATAAGGAGAAAAATTTGCGACACAAGAAAGTTGTACTTCATAAAGATCTAGCACCGTATTAAAAAATAAACTAGTGTAAAAAATGAATTTGTAGAGTGATGACAAAAAAACACATTTTTTTTGTTCGTACCTCTGTAGTAAAATAGCTGAAAACTTTTTTCCGTTCGAGAGAACCTTTCCAGTCCCAAAATTTAAAATCCAAGTATAAAGACAGCGTAGATAACGCTGGGTGCCTGATTAAAATTTTTTTTTTTGCCATGAATAAACGATTCATTCACTTTTTGTTCTGATAAGATAAGAAGCACCTCTGTGGGGAAATCGTGTCCAACAAAGATAACGATTTTCACACTGTCCTTAAAATTGATCTTAGGATTTTTTTGTGCACAATTCTGATTTCAAGTTGACGAAAATGAGTTTTCTGTATTCTAACCTCAAAATAGCACTTTCACCGCTTGATTTAAGGTTGTCAGACGGAAGAATAGTCTTCAAAACTTGTACGTAAAGGTTTCTTTACGAACCTTGTTAAGGCCCTCGCCTTCGGCTCGTGCCGTAAACTTCTCGGTTCGTAAATGTAAGATTTACCGAACGCGTACGAAATATACTATTTGAATTTTATTGAAATTTTAAAGTTGTTGAGCAAATTAATTTACGTTCTCCACTGTATATACTGTATATTCAATTTTCTAAAAACCTAATTGATAAGTATTTGTAGTTTCATTACGTTTTTTTAGAACATCCATATGTGAGGATAAGGTTTTCATCAATTTTCAGTATACTGTGTACTAAACGTGATTTCTTGTTACAATTTACAAAAAAATTGGAAAATAAGCTGTTAAAAAGCCTTATACATTCACAAATAGAATTCAAGCATAACTTCTGACGTATAATTATTTTTATCATTTATTGTACATTATTTGTGTTATGTAAAGTAGTAAATGTGTTTATGGCTAATATTCGAATGTAAGCAAAAGTAGGAGCTAACAGTGGTCAGCTAATGATATGGTCATTTAAGTTTTCTCAAAAATTTTGACTCAAATAATGTTGTAAGATTCTTATAATTTTTTTATTTGATTCGTTTCACCTCCACCTTATAAGATCAAAATAACATACATATGCCATTTTGCTCATAAAGATTTCAGTAATCATTCATTTAGTTGGAAATTATTTTTTCTCAATTTCTGTGAAATTCCTGCACGAAAGTGAATTCTAAAAAAAACTACAGCACAGGTTTTATAATCTCAGTATCTTGCGGCATAGGATGGCCACTGATTATTGCTCGAATAAAGTCCAGATAACCCGTGACTTGAGTGTAAAACGATGGCAGCCGTGACTCGTCGCAAAGAGCTGGAGCTGTACTCTGGATTCCTATGATTACTCCTGTCCTAACAAGAGGGCCGCCACCATCGCCCTGAAAAAGAGTTTGAAATAATTATTATTATTGTGTAGCTAATCATTTCAGTAGCACTGGCCTTTAGTAAGAGCGGGAGGGGGTGAGGGGCAGTAGGGAAATGTAGAAATAAATTTTTTGTTGCTCTTTAGTGCAATGTGTGCTGATGACCGCAAAGAAGAACATTTAGCCCATGGGCATAAAATACCTCACTCAACTTGAGCATACATGTTTATATATATATATATATATATATATATATATATATTATATGTATAACCTTAACGCGTCCAGCATGCTTACAAATATTACTTTATGCACTGAGAGACCGATTTATTGATGGTTAACTTATTTTTATGTTACAACTAAAGATAATACGCATATTGGTGGATAAAGTATATTAATTTAATTCTG
>JAPYYV010009787.1:0-11721 GCA_030522625.1 Copidosoma aretas | reverse complement strand
AAAAAAAAAAAAAAAAAAAAAAAAAAAAAAAAAAAAAAAAAAAAAAAAAAAAAAAAAAAAAAAAAAAAAAAAAAAAAAAAAAAAAAAAAAAAACTTAAAGCCAAATCCGTAGTGGGCTCTTGTATCACCCCATCTTATCATTTTTTCTTTTCCAATGGCTGAAAAATACTATGCTTGTGTATACAAAGCCATGTCTGAGCCTTAGGACGCCGATAAACGATTAAAAAAAAAAAATGTTACCAGGACATTCTTTGTAAATTAATTCAAATTTTTTTCAAAGTTTTTGGAAATATTTATTTAAATGATTAAACCGTTATTTACATTGCATTTTACTATTATTATAAAATATAAAGTTAATAAATTTTATAGTTTAAGAAAACAAAAATTAAGTCAGCCGCGCACGAAGTGCGCGTGAATGAGATTTAGTTCATAAAAAAATGCAGGTGTCCTCAATATAGTACTTAAGGTTGTTCTGTGGCTATCTAAATATATAAATATATATATATAAAATTTATAGTGCTATTCTTATGGACATTGAAAAAAATTAAGATACTGATGAAAATTTATTTGTTGAAACTCAAACATATTATAAGTAATCATGTTAAGTTTGGAAAAGATGCTGTCGCTAGAAATTAGGTTATTAATTTATGAAGTTAGGTTTATAATACATGGGCTTTTATGGGAGCCTAGAAAGTTTTGGTCAACTTTGGGAATTTTTAACTTGATTTCCAGAGACAGAATCTCTCCCAAACTTGACAGAACTACGCGTTATGTGTTTTAATCACGACAGAAAAAGTATCATTTATTTCTTAATACTTTCAAGATATCCACTGAACATATTTAATCAGCTACAAGTGAAAAATACTTGTGGCACTATGCGGACTTGACAGATTCGAGAAGGCAATATATCAGTATAGTATTAAAGTTTACAATGTATTAGAGCTTAAGTATGCTTACGTATCTGTGATATCTGTCGTATGCGTGTCTAGGATTTAGTAATAACCATCGATCCTCATGTTATTCTAAATGCATACAAATATTATCCATAACTTGACACCAGGCATATGTTTTCATTTTTAATTTCTCTTTTTGATGGACGAAGAGTCACAAAGGTTGTTTTGATTATAGTATTATGTATTTGGTGCAAAGGTGCATCTGCATTGCTCGCTTACACGCAGCTCCTCATCTGTTGTACAGCTTATCTGTCGATTCTGTATGGTACGACAAGTATTTTTCACTTCTGTCTGTCTAGGTACTGTTTTACGGACGGCTGGATTTTTTCTTTAGTAATTCACTTGTACGTCTTATTACAAATACCGATTCCTAACAGCGCGAGCAGATTACGATGGATTATTAGCAATAATTAACCATGTAACTCTTTGCATAAAAACTAATTCTTTTGTACTAGCATATTTAGTGCCCAATTCCGTCTAAGCTTCCAGAAAATTTCTAAGGGGATTTTACAAAGCATGAGAGATAATAATTTAAAAAATTCTGTCTTGACATAAGCTTTTGAAGAGAGCATTTAATTTTACGTGTTTTACAAGATGTTTACCAAAAGTTTAGTGAGATTTATGATTCATGAACAATTAACGCAAGAAAGTATATGCGATTCTGAACAGATAGGTACATTAAAAGGTATTAGTTGACAAATTTAATCAAAAAATATTGATTAAAGACGACACATCATCATTGCGTATTTTAACATTATAGGCGACCACCAGCTGCCAATATTTTAAGAATTAAATTAACTGTATTACGTATTTAGCTAGACTAAGTATAGTTGAGGCAGAAAATGGACCAGAGCACGCCTAAGAGAATACGCACGATTAGTATACCGAAACGGTGTTTTGTATGGGCGGTGCCACAAAAGTGCAACCACTGTTGCTAGTGCAGATGCAAAGTTCTTTCCAAATAATCGATATCAATCCCGAAATTTAATTCTCGCAGCACTTAAGATGATGTTTCACGATGGCAATGTACTACCTGCTGTGCAATGTGGTCGTGGGCAAGATGATTATAATTATGTTCCCGAAGGTATGAATTTGTTGTAAAGAGAGCAAGCATTCATTTTATTTACAATATTAATTATAAGTCTCGATGCTGCGAGATTCAACATTGTCGCAACATAAGCATGCGTGCATGACAATCATTTGGACCGTTCAGGGCCGCTTTTCCTCGTCCTCGCACGAAAGAATTCAATGGTAAACGGCGAGGACCCGGAGCAGTAAGAACGGCGTTCTTTTGCAGACGGAGCCAGAAAGAGAAACGTCTATGGCTTGGTGCCAAAACCCGGGACAGCAAAAAGTTTTTTCTTTGCTCTTTACCAGTTCTTGTTGTTGTTGTGAAAAATAAAGTGAGATTACATAGAAGATGAAGAGGTGCTGAGAGCCTGTGGTGGGCCAAGCGAAGCGGTCACGAGGACCTCCAGCCATACGTCCTAACAGCAAATCAAATGTTTTTCATTTAAATAATGTTTCAATCGCTCATTCTTAAGAAAGTTTTTGGGAAATTTCAATGAAAATGAATTAGATAGACTAATGGAAGAATTTTTTGATATAGAGTAACTCGGTTTAAAAATTTACGAGAAAGTCACAGATAAAGACAAATGCAAGATTGATATTTTAGATAAAACAAGCAAATACGTAAATGGAAAATGAAGAGTGGGTCCACTGTGGAAAACAGACAACGAATTTCCAACGGATGGTCGATCATCTGCTTCACGATGTCTCTTTTCAATTGAGAAAAAGCTCCACAGAGTTTAAGAATACGCGTCGATGTATTATCGCGAGGTCGATCGTTTACTCGAAAATAAATTTGCCGCAAAAGCAAGCAGTAAACCGTTTAATTCAAAGGTTTGGTATTTGCCTCACTTTGGGGTAAAAATATTAATAAACCGAGAAGAACTCGATTTGTTTTCGATGCAGCCGCTAAAACGAGTAACGTAAGCTTCAATGATCTGTTATTATCAAGCCCTGACTATTTAAAAGGATTACTTGGAGTTTTGACGCGATTTAGACAGTTCTTTTATGCAATTAAATCTGACATTTACGATATGTTCTTAAAAATAAAAATTCGCCACAAAGATCGCGATGCACAAAGATTTTTGTGGCGAGGGTAAAATCGTGTAGGGAAACCAAAGAGATACGTCATGTCTTCCATGCTTTTTGGGGCAAAATCATCTCCTTGCACAGCGTTATATATAAAAAAATGATAGTGTAGTCTCTTACAAACGAAGTATCCAAAAGCCGCCAGTAGTCTAGTAAAAAACTGCTACATGGACGAATATCTTAAAAGCTGTGTATCACGCGTCAAAGCTCAATCACACGTAATACAAGTCACTGAAATAAACTTGCATGCCGATTGGATAATGCATGGTTGGGCCAGTAACTGTAGCGAAATTTCATTTGATAATCAATCCAGTCATTCACAAAATTAAATTTCAATAGAAAAAGGAAACGAGAATAAAAAAGTATTTAGATAAAACTTTATTTTTAATAAAGTTGATCCTGAGTTGATTAGTGGAAACATAATTCCGACAAAAAGACGATTTCTAGCAATTATTATGTCCATTTTTGACCCACTCAGTTTTCTATCACCATTTACTATTGGATCGCATATTTTAATGCAACAAATTTGGATTAAAAAGATCAACTGGGTTCAACATATGGGGAAAGAAGAATCCAAACGATGGAAATCATAGTTATGGAATCTGACAAAAATAAGGAATTTCCGTTTAAATCGTTGCTATCAGTTAGAAAACGAACACCAAACGAAATATGAACTTCACATTTTTTGTGATGCAAGCTTACAAGCTTCTTATACAGTCACATACTGGCGTTTCTGACTTCCGAACGGAAATTTTCGTATCACGTTTATAATATCTAAAACCCGAGTAGCTCCGATAAAAAATGAGAGTTTAATCTCGTGCTTAGAACTAAAAGCTGCTTTGTTGGCTGTTCAAATTGCAAGAATAATTAAAAACGAGCATGATTTCACCATCACGTGTCGCGTTTTTTGTTCCGATTCAAGCACAGTGTTGCATTGGATCAAGAAAGAACCGCGCGAGTTTAAGATCTTTGTGACTAATCGGCTTTCAGAAATCGCAAATCAATCAAAAAAGTCCGAATGGCAACGGGTTCAAACTCTAGACAATCCCGCGGACGATAGGACTCGTTTTACTCCAAACGCATTAGACAAAGGAAACAGATGGTTGTCAGGACGGAGCTTTTTATTTGAGAACGAATCAAACTGGCCCAAAGATAACTCTCAACTATTAATTCACGATAAAGATCTCAAATAAAGAAAATTTATCGCTGATATAAGCTTCGTGGAACCGATTATAAATTTTTCGCGATTCTCATCTTGGTCAAAACTTTTATCTACGGTAATGCGCGTTTTCGAGGCAATAAACTTGATGCAACGAAAAAAAATCTATGTATCTTTATTCAATTGCAAGCTAAGCAAGCATGTTTCAAAATTAGTCAATCTAATAGCTTTGCGAAAGAAATGAGATCATTACAGAAATCTGACAAACTTCCAAGTAATAGTCGAATTATTTGTCTGGATCCATATTTAGATGAAAAATTTGTGTTACGTTCAAGAAGTCGATTAGCGAATTTTAAAAGCGATTACATTGCTGTAAATCCGGTGATTTTGAACACGAAAGAAGAGTTATCTAAATTGTTAGTTAAAAATTATCATGAAAAATTTAATCACTGCAGTTAGAAAAGTGTAGTGAACGAGATCTGACAGAAATTTCGGAACTTGGTTTAAGACGTGGCGTTAGAGCGGTAATAAATAATTTTATTAATTGTAAATTACTACGTGGAAAGACAATGAACCCTAAAATGGCTGTTCTTCCCGACGCAAGACTCTCCTATCGTTTAAGACCCTTTACACACTGAGGGTTCAATTATTTTGGTCCTATGATTGTTACTATAGGGAGATGGGAAGAGAAAAGGTACGGAGCATTGTTTACTTGCATGAGCACCAGGGACATTCATATAGAACTCACTAGCAGCCTTTCAACAGACTCGGCAATTAAGGCTTTAAAACGCTTTATCGCGTGAAGGGGTGGACCAGCGATTATTTATTGCGACAACGGGACAAATTTCATATGAATGAGCAGAGAGTTAAAAAAAGCCTTCGAAGATTTCGAAACAAATAAGATGCAAGAGTTTGCTATAAGTAATGAAATAGAGCGGAAATTCAATCCGCCAGGTTCGTCACACATGGGGAGAGTGTGGAAACGTCAAATTCTAACTGTAAGAACAGCTTTCTTACCCATATTAAAAAAGCAAAGAACAAAAAACAAGATTTCGCAAACTACTCTCGTTGAAATCGAGCACTGTGTCAATTCGCGCCCACTAACACATGTATCCGTCGATCCCACTAATAACACTAAATCATTTTTTGATAGGCACTTCATCGGGTGAGATTTGTTTTGGAAGAGGTGACCCACAAGTATTAAATTTACGTAAACATTGGCGTGTTGCGCAATATTATGTTGATTTGTTTTGGAAACACTGGCTGAAAGAATATCTTCCCACGTTGATTCCGCGCAGAAAGTGTTTCACTGATGAAACCCCCCTAAAAGAGAGAGATGTCGTTTGAATTTTAGAAAAAAATCTGGAGCGTAATCAATGGCGGAAAGGAGTGAAAGACCGAGTATTCCCTAGAAGAGATAAACAAGTGCGTATAGTAGAGGTAGGAACCGCTAGTAGAATGTTTTTACGTCCTGCTAGAAAGCTTGTAAAATTCGCAAAACTCGTGGGTAAACTCGAACAGATGAATTTGCTGTGAAGAGAGCAAGCATTTATTTTATTTACAATAATAATTACGAGTCTCGATGCTGCGCGATTCAACGTTGTCGCAACATAAGCATGCGTGCATTACGGTCATTTGAACCGTTCAGGGCCGCTGTTCCTCATCCTCGCACGAAAGAATTCGGTGGTAAATGGCGAGGGCCCGGAGCAGTAAGAACGGTGTTCTTCTGCAGACAGAGTCAGGGGGAGACACGTCTATAGCTATGCTTAGCAGCGCTTGTTTAAAAGCGAAGTCAGTTGACCATAGTGCTTTTTGTCTTAGCGATTTCACTTTTGTTGTAAAAGCTCGCGCTGTCGCCGAAGAATCAAGCTCCTCACTCTTTTATCAGCTTTTGAAGCAAACAGTCGAATAACTTCTAAATTAACAACTTTTTTTCATTATCTCAATTTACTTTTTTTTTCTTTTAGTAATATCATGGCAGAACAGATAACATGCAATAACTTTAGTCTTAAACTTTACATAATATATTTTGCAGCATAAAAATATACTCTTTCTTACTGACAATCATACCTAAAAAGTTACCTAATCGTATTGTCAATCGTTTTGTTCTTGCCATGAACTTTATTTTTATGATAATTGTTCTTAAACAGAAAGCATGTAAAATTTTCACTTGTTTAAGAGACGCTAGATTTATTTGTTTACATCTATTTTTTTGCACATTAGAAAATTCTATGGTTAAGAAACTGCCGAATAGTTTTTTTTATTTACAATGTTAAACACTTAATTTTGATCTCGTACCACCAATTAATGTGCTCAGCATAGTCTTGGGTAGTTAGCACTAATAAAGCCAGAATCCAGCAAAAATATTATTAAATCATGATGCACGTATAAAGTGATGATTTCAAAGAAATTCTAGTACCTAAATAATGAAAATATAAAAAAAAAAGTTTTTAAATAATTAAAAATATGAAAGGGAGTTTTTTTTATGCTTCACAAGATCTTATCATTTTTAACTTTATATTATAATTTTTTTATGAAAAAAATTTCAAATCTAGCTTTTTGGAACTCAGAAAATTGTTTCAAAAACCTGAATAATCTAAAAAGATGTATTTTTATTATATAACCGCTATTAGCATAAGGCAAAAACATTCTGACCCTTAATATTAATATATTATGATAGGTTCTTAAAATATTGCCGATTTTTTTACAAAAATTTTGGCAATATGTTAATAAGATCGGCACAAACAACGTAGCAGGATAATGCTACATTGAAAATAGAACTTCAAGTATGCTACATGTTTTTTTTCAGGCGTCATATTGATTCAGAAAAACCAATACTAAATTTGTACAACTTTTAAGCAAACTTAGTACGGACAAAATGCGACGTTTGTATAGTACATGCTTACAACAATATACACTGCTGTATACTTATGCATTATGTGGGGGATCATACAAATGTTGTTTGATAGTTATCTCTGCAAAGATACAACTATGAGAAATCAAATTAGAATTTGATTACCCAAATGAAGCAAAAAAACCATTTTTGATGATTTTAAATCATGAGAACAGCTCTAATAAGGTACCAAACCACATTTTGTTCCCAATCAGCTTTGAGAATATATCACTAGTTTAGTAGAATCTATTGATAGATTCCCAAGATTCGACAGATTTTCCACAAAACTCTTATGTTTCGTATTTCGTTAATAAAAATGGAATCAAAATACCGTGAAAAATGATTCTTCATAGAAAATTCAGCTATTTCTACTCTTTGTTGGATAGAACTGCATAAACAATCCAATTAGTCTTTTCTAACCATATAAATAGCAAGAAACAATTTTTTGACTGTCAAAAATCGTTATATAAGGAATTAAAGTTGTATACCTTAATAAGGAATAAAACTTGGCCTTCTTTCTCAAGCTAGTGTGGGATTTAAAAAAAAAGAAAAAATTTTAACCCTGGGTTATTAAAAGTGGTCAAAGGTTTTCTGAGATATAACTCAGACGCCACCAACCCCTCCTCCCCCCTAACGCACACACACGTATTTGGAAGAAAACTGCATTTTAGACTGATGCAAAGCTTACTCCATGAAAAAACACAAATAAATCATTTTAAATGCATCATGGACAACAAATATTTTGTTAGTATACACTAGACAATGATAAAAAAATTTCTTGAAAATGTTGTTCTAGAAGTATTAACTACAAAACAAATTAGGGATACATGAAAAAATATTGAAATTCGATAAAAATTCTGATAATCGTGGTGGTGAATACTTTGACCAATAAACAGATGGTAAATACTTTGAGTCCAACCGGTTTGCAGTTGGCAGCGTTCATACATATGGCACGATAACGGAGTCCCTTGCGTACAAGGATAACCAATATGCCGCGGGACTTGTCACGTCCGTGACGTCTGTAGACAATGGTGTTATACATGTTCAGTGATATGGATTTTGTTTGGGAGCTTGTCTTGTTGGGGTAAGTTTTGGTATTGCAATTAGCGTAAAAGTGAGTTTCAGTAATGCATGCAACGTTGGTGGGCTTCGTCTGCAGTACGTGTAACAGTTTTGTCGTTTTTAAGAGGATGCTTTTTACATTTTAGTTTGGTAGCGTTAAGTTCTAGTTTAGCGTGTCAGTTTCTGTCTCGCTTCATGGCTCGATATTATCTGGTCGAGGCAAGACAGTTAGCTCAGGATAGCCTGGAGGATAACCTTACTTGTGGAAGGTTTGACTAGTAGAAGAGCCAAGGGTTGCACCTTTTGCTTGTCTTGGTCCAGACAGTACTGCGCTTGTGAAAGACTTCGATGGACGTGTGGTATAAATGCCTTTGTTTTATCTAAGTAAGGTAGCTGCTAGAGAAGAGGGACAAGCATCTTTGTTGGTTTCAGGATTTTCTTTTTTGAGGAGTTGGTGCTGCGCGTACTGTATGGAGTGGCTCTTTTTATCTTCCTTTTTTGGACATGTTGCTACAGCGTGATTCAGACCACAGAAATTTCAGATTAAGGTGGCATTGCAATAGGCTGCCAAGTGGTTGAATTACTGGCAGCAAGGACACTGGTATATAGTCTTCGATTTTTGCTTGATTTTGACTTGCACAGTGGTGCCTCCAAAAACGCTGATGTCGAAGATGGCGTGGTATTTCTTGTTGCATGGTTCAAGGAAGATGCAATGCACCCAATAGTCTTAGGTTACTTTCTCTTGAATCATGCCCAGAACTTCTTACTCTGAGCAGCGAATGTTACGGTCTTTGTAATGCGGTTAAGTGGTGAACCTGACATTTGGCGTCGAAGTGTCCAGATATTATCTTGGCCTTTTTACGCTTGTTACATACGGGATTTTGCAAGGGGAAGAACTGTCAGTTCTTAAACGTGGTGATTTGTGACCAGGATTGGGCGAGTTTAAGAGTTTCTCTGACGTTGGTAATAGGGAGGTGTCCCGTATTATGGGTCAATTCCGTAAGGCAATCATTTAAGGGTCGCGGGGTTGGGAGAAAGTACTTTAAATGGAATCATTTGGAGTTTCAGTATGCGTCGCGGAGATAAGCAGGAAACAGGATGTCACTGATGCACTCTTTTCGTAAAGCTTGTGCTGGAGTTACTTGACTTCTAAATCTGCGCGATAAATTTCTTCAAGGCTACACTCTCAATCAACTGAGCTTGGGCCTGGGCACATTCTGCCCTGGTCGCAGTCAACTGACTTTCGAAGGACAATAGTTTTTGCTGCAATTCGTTGATGAGTCCGTACATTACCTTGCTGCTTGGTCCTATGGTCGGTCCGTTCGTGAAGGTTAGGACGTTATTTTCAGGGTTGTCCATGGTGGCCAAAGGCTGAGAATAATCCAAAGATCTGCAGAGGAAGGCTAAGTTTTGTAAGGGGCTGGCACTTGCGGTCACCCCAGAGGTTGAATGCGGCGAAGTATGGATCACGAATAGTATGATTAGAAACTAGAAAAGAAAAATAGTTAGCGATGGAAAGAGCCTGCAGTTTGAGTTTGGGACACTAAAAGCATTATATTTTCGAATCGCATGCATGTGCAAAAGATCAGGAGAAAGCATTAACCGAGGCCAGACTATTTTTCTGGTATAGCCTACTGAATTAACAATTTAACCCTTATATCTTAATGTGGATTCTGCGGCCCATTGGATTCATATCGATGATAAATGATCGAAATATTTTATTTGTTCTGTATTTAGTTTAAATGCGTAAGCTAGTTTTTGCAGCTATGCTATCGTGTCATTTATTCAATAGGGCATTTAACTATATGCAAACACTACAGCGCTGATAGCTAAGTCCGACATATATTCAAGCAAGCATTCATTATACATAGGCCCCGTAAACTCTTTTAAAATGTATAAAATAAAAATTGAGATTTGGTTGATCTTATAGGGGTAATAAATTATTGCCTTTTTTTTAGATAGACGGGGCACAGTGGGAAAAAATGCCTTTTTTATGACAAAAATCTTTCCCTGTCCAGATTTGCAAAAAGGATGGTGGATAAAAAATGTCAGACAAAATGTACAACAGAAAAAAAAATTTTATTTTCTATATTATAATTAGTATACAATTATTTTAAAGGTTGCTCATTTAAAATTTGCTGTCAGAATTCTAGAATTCAAAATAGCACATTCAAAATGGCAGACGTAAAAAAAGTTCATTGTACTTATTGCGTGTAAAAAAATTATTTTAAGGGGGTTCTCGAGGTCTGTGCTGAGTAATCTAGTGTCAAATTCAAAAATTCAAAATTGCAGACTCAAAATGGCGTACAAATTATACATAATTGATATTTCTTACTTAGAAAGTAATGTTTGAGGGTTTTTGAAGTCTCCGATTACAAATTTTTTATTAAAATTAAAAAATTTAAGATAGTGAGTTCAAAATGGTGGACATAAGACTAAAAAATTATTTGTGACTACTTTAAATAGTATGAGGGATTTTGCGACTACTTTTACACTTACTATGGTACCTTGTGATCTAATTATAGATATTATACGTTTGGTATAAATTTTTGTTAATTTTGTTCGAATTGATGCACTTTAAATCCAAGTGTGGAATAGTGCGCACTTGAAGTGTGTTATTGAAACTTGTACTTTTAATTAAATGCATCACAATAGCGTCAAAAACTATTTTTAAAACAATTAAATAGATATCTCATCAATTATTTTCCCAGCAGTATTAAATCAGATGATTAAGAACCAATAAAAATAGTAAAAGAAGACTGTCAAGTGAAAATTACGCTTGCCACAGATTTAACACGCTTAAAGCTGTTAACTTTGTGACAAGTATTTTATAACCTTCTGACATTATTTTTTTCGTTAACAATATTTTTACTGAATATATGTATTTGAATAGCTGATGATAAATCAATTTGATTTGTGATAAAATACTTAGTAGCGTCGCTGTCATGTATTTGGGAAACGTGTACGAACTAAAATAATGCACTTGGATTTGTAGTGAGCTCTCAATAAACCAAAGAATTAAAAAAAACTTTTCATTTCAGCGATGTGTATATAATAATAAGCGATAACTTTGAGCACTTTTGGTTACAATCCACTAACTCTTCATAAAGTATCATATTCGTATTGAACCCGATTAGTTGCCTGCTCCTAGCTATTAATTCTCGAAACCCGAATACTTTAACGATTTGACCTCTCGTATTATAAAAATCTAGTATAGTAGTGGTTGTAATTTGAAACTCGCACAACAACAAAAAGTAAGTTACATGTTCTTACCTTTTATATTCCTACAAGGTTTCAGTTATACACCTGAATCTATGCTAGTAGATAAGCTATGATGGTACGAGCTCATGAGGGAATGAGCTCATGAGGGAATGAGCTCATAATGATACGAGCTCATAATGATACGAGCTCACGCTGCTACGAGCTCACCCGCTATAGCACGGTAGTGGTGGGGTGAGTTCCCCGTGCTATAACATGAGCTGTGACGTCGCGGTATA